>PVIH01002108.1:115747-167576 GCA_004025045.1 Sigmodon hispidus
TTATCAAAAAAACAGTAAAAAGAATTTAAAAATGCCGAAGAGTTAACAATAACTATACAGAGGATAATAATCATAAGCATGGCTTATCAAGGGTGGAAATGCAAATAAGATTACTACACATATATTTTCTTTGTGTTCAGCTTTCCCTCTGAATTTTTTTTTTCCATCCCTGTATATCCTTATTGAAAGTCTCTTCCCCTCCCATCACATCTGATCATTTTTCTTCTCTGCAACTCCCCATCCCCTCCCTGGAGAGGGAGCAGACAGTCCTATGGTCACAAGATTTTCACCAACCCTACAAGTGACAGAGAACTGATCTCTAAGGTATATAAAGAGCTCAAGAATTTAGATCCCAAAACCTTGAATAACCCTATCAAAAAATGGGGTTCAGATCTAAAAAGGGAATTCTCAGCAGAGGAACCTGACTCACTCTTAAGGGAGGGGGAAGAAAACTGGATCTGCCAGGAGTGGAGACTGAACTAAGCAGTATTGGGGCAGTGGGACCATGGGACTGCCTGAAGCCTGCCCAGAGAGGGGATGGGGATTTGTGAAGAAGAAAGAATGACCTGATGTTTTGGGAGGGGGTAGGGACCTTGAATAAGGATATACAAGGTTAGAAAGTGTGACTTCTTTGTTAATAATAATAATAATAATAATAATAATAATAATAATAATAAAAAATAGAATGGAAACCAGGTACTGTGATGCTATGTAAGAATTGTACTAAGTGAGCTATATCCCTGGCATCCAATGCTGTTGTTTTGCTATTAATTATAGTTTCCTAGCACCTTGCCCATATTAATCAATTATAGATATATTATATTCTCAATATATCCATATAATAAATCAATGATAAGTCTTTAAAATTTTAATGTCTATATGAGAAATAAAAATCTGTTGCTAGTTCTGCTAAAAATTCATAGCTCTACTGATTATGTAATTTCCATTAAATTATTTCTTTTGGCAGGTGATAATGGAGAAATAAGCTGAAATATCAATGGTATATAGCTGAAGTATTTAAAATGCAGCAGTTGGCCACATTGTATGAGTGTACAAATATATTTTCAGTGGAGAAATTAAAACTACCATCTGATTACTTAGTGCTGTTTGGTTTAGATAAGAATGCTTTCATCTCATTTAAATAAACAATCATTATGTTTTTCATATAAATGAGGATACAAGCTCTGGTAATAAGCACTTATGGAAGTTGCATAAATGTGATTATTCTAAGAATAATTTTTGTTACATTGTGGTGTGTGGGTGGGAGGTAATGACAAGTACTTGCAATAGCCTTGTATATTTATTTGTTTTTATTGAGGACATATTCTTTGGAGGATTAAAGTATAAAAGGCCACATTACTGCTATAAAGGAAAGAATAAATGGATTTTAACATAGAGAACATAAAAATAAGGTAATTATGTAAAAAGGTTTGAAGATAAATGTTTTAGGTGATTTATCAACATGAAGACTGAGCATGGTTGCTGGATGTCTGTGATAGAATGCATCATCTGAAGGACAAAAAAAGGTGACATTTAGTGTTCTTTGTTTAGCAGAGTTTGTAACAGATTCTATGTAAAAGGTGATAATTTACTTTTTTCTATGTAGGAAGTATGCAAGCCTTAAAGAAACTCTTAATCAAAAACAAGGTTTAAATATAAAAATGCTTATGCATAGTGTCTGTTGAAGATCATTGATTTTGAAGGAAATAAATATTTCTAAATAAAACTCATGATAATTAGTGCTAGTCAAATGGCTTTGTTTTTCAATTGTAGAATGGGAAATAGACAGAAGATAGTGAAAAGGGCAATGGAGGGGCAGCCAGGAGATGTGCATCTAGCATCAAGTGGGCTTGGATATATGTTATTGTGGCAAAGTAAGTGGATTCTCTGAAGGTTGCTAATCAGTAACTCTCAAAGTTCTACCAGTGTTGACTGATTCTAGAAGGAAGCAATGTTCTTTAGTGAATCTCAGGGGAGCTATGACTTTGGCTCCATGTAAGTCAAGGACAGTTTCAATCCCCAAGGGTAAAGGCTAGTTAAGAACTTCAGATGAAAAATAAAACAAGAGAAAAGTCAATTGCTCTCTCTGAGTCTATAATTCATTTCTAGTAGAAAAGACTACACTTGCCAGAATGTGGTAATAGAATAAAATTTATGAAAGCAGTCTTTAAATACTTGAAACCACAGATAGACATAGAAACATGGATGTTTTGTGCAAATGTGTGTGTGCATATTTGAGTATATGTATGTGTGTGTATGTATATATTTGTTTTCTTTCTGTTGTAGTGCCAAGCACCATGAGATAAGCAAATTGGGAAAGATAGGGTTATTTCAGCTTAAAGGTTAGAGTCTATCATCCAGAGAAGTCAAGGCAATAACGCAAGATAGGGACTGGATGCAAGACTGAAGTACATGCCACAGAGGAATGAAGCTTACTGGCTTGATTTCCCTGGCTTGCTCAATTATTTTTCTTATAAAACTCAAGCCTACCTGAAAGGGATGTCAGTAACCACAGTGGACTGGACCACTGGTAATCTTCTTGACCACCCTTCTGGTCCTGGCAAGCACCTAATTCTGCCTCTGCAAACTATGACTTTGGATCATGGCACTGTCTGTCTTTATCATGTATACTGTGGGTTGCAGTTTAGGATCTTATGCTCATACAGCCATCCCTTTACCAAGTGAGCTATGTCCCCTTCCAAGTCCCAAGTATGCATTAATGGATTATATGCTGTTTTTTTGTTTGTTTTTTTTTAAAGGCACATTACTGAGTGTTCACATAAAAATTTGATGCATGTTCTGGTTTTAGTCCATTTTTCAAGTGCACATAATAATTCAAATTTTGGCATTAGGAAAACTATTAACCAGTATAATTGTATGGTCAAATTTTAAAATCTTTTAGTGGCAACTAGACAGGGCTTCAGTGTTTGAAAGTAGTTGTAGAAATAATGTCTGGTGCCTAAAACATTTAAGTTGTGGTTTTAGAGCTTTTGTGATCACATTTAGGCAGATACATTGCATAAGGATGTAGCACATAGAAGCATTTTAAAGAATTTCAGTTGCAGAAAAGCTCTTCAAAGGTCAACCTCATTAAGGCAATATTTTTGACCCAATATAAAGTAGGTACTATTATTGGAAATCCGTGCTCCAGCACAGAATGGCATTTCACTTACAGTTTAAACTTTCCATGGTTAATTTGAAAAGCAAAAATGATCTTTTGGGGGGTTCCTGATCTCTGACTTAAATGACATTTTAATCAATAATAATGATTTCTTTGCTATGATTAGGAGAACGTTTGTTCTCTAGAGTACATAGCATGAGCAAGAAGAGGTTTTTTTTTTTTTTTTTTAGATGTTTTGAAGAAAGGAATTAATAATGCAAGTACTGTGAAAGGGAACATCAATTTCAGGAAGGGAGTGCTTCCATTTACTCTCTAGTTTTTGTCATTCCCTCCTTTTTTTCCTTCCTTCCTTTCTTTCTTCGTTTTACTTCTACAGTCGACTATGCATGCCACAGAAAATTAGTTATTTTGTGTAGATCTCATAGGAGTATGTGTCCCAAGATCCAAAATGAACCTTGACAAAGGACAGGTAGTAAGTGCTGGAAATGGGCTAGTTAGTTCCTCTATATGTTCTCAGTGCAGTTTCACTGCCTTACCTAGAAAGAAGAGTTATCCCTGCTGCTCTCTCGCCAATGTTGTTATTAAGCACATAGCTTAAAAATACCCCTGAGGATCACTCCTCCATTGTTGGTGGGAGTGTAAGCTTGTCTAGCCACTCTGGAATGGCGGTCTCTCAGAAAACTGAGATTCAATCTCCCCAAGAACCCAGCAATACCACTTTTAGGCATATACTCTAAAGATACACAGTCACACCCCAAAAGCATTAGCTCAACTATGTTCATAGCAGCATTATTCGTAGTAGCAAGAACCTGCAATCAACTTAGATGCCCCTCAATTGAAGAATCCATTAACAAACTGTGGTACATCTACACAATTGAGTACTACTCAGCAGTAAATACATATAAATATATATACATATATATATATATTCCAAAATTTGCAGGCAAATGGATGGATATGGAGATATGGAGAATATCCTCCTGAGGGAGGTATCACTAACCCAGAAAGAGAAGCAGGAGATGTACTCACTCATTTAGTGGACTTAAAAAAAAAAAAAAAAGGAGATGTCAATGTATACAAGAGCTCAAGGCTAAAACATAGCTAAATGACACAATGCCTCACTTCTGCATTGATGGCCTCTGGCTGGGTGGTGGGTGAGAAAAGACTTGTTTTCTTTAAGGATCTGGCCACAGAGAGTTTAATTTTGCTCAAGTAAGTAAATGAGCAGCATGAATGGGCATTTTTGTAAATGGGTAGATCATAAGAATATGAATCTGAGAGGACTGATAACTGAATTTGATGCGGTGCATGATGTAAAAATTACCAAATAATAAATATATATAAAAATGTCCCCCCAAATCATCAAACAATGTAGGAATAAATTTTTAGTAACCATTAGGGCTTCATGGAGAAAGTACTAGTACTGCATGGTTAGATAGGCTGTCTCCATTTTGTTTTTAATCTGCTTAGTATGCGAAGTTGAGATGCCACACATTCATAATGGCCCTGCTATCATGGCAGACACACTGGAAAGATCAAGACTCTGTTTCCAATGACAATTTATTATTAGAAGTATAAAACATTTATATTTAGTCATTAAACACAATATATCATGAGGAAATTAAAAAGTCTTAAATGCCAAAACTATCATAAATAGAGAAAATATGAATTAGTCTTTAAATTTTTATCTAATGAATAAATGAAAGATTGCATTCTTCATATTCTCCAATGCTAATTGAGTGACACCAGTTGAAATATTGATTAAATAAGTGAGAAAAGATAAATGATTGTTCTAAAACCCTTGTCCTATATTTAGATATAATTCAATATTTTATGTTATAATCTAGACCTCTCTTTTCAAGTTCACAATCCACTGAAAAATTTTATTGAACAATACACCTTAAAATGAAACCTCATTTGACAATTTACATAGAATGTCCTGTCTTTTACTACCCGGAAAGGTTTCATGAGACTGCATTTTAATTTTAAGTGAGTTAAGTAGTTGGTGACAGTGGATTCTTTCTAGGTTCTTTTTTAATATATAGCAATATTTTTAGAACAATAGAAATTGCAACCTAGAGAGACTTTTTGTAACTTCTTTTGTCTTACTCAACAGTATGTTTTACAGATGGGAGCAGCAAACATTTAAATCTTCCAAAAGTTTTGCTAAATTACAGTCAAGCTGTTATTTCTTCTTTCATGATTTTTGTCCTACCATTCTTTCTTTCTTTCTTTTCTATTTCTTTCTTCTTTCCTCTCTCCTTTCCTTTTTTCTTCTATTTTTTTTTTTTTGGTTCCTGCTTCTCTTTTTCTAGAACTCAAAGTGGTGATTCATTTTGAAGATTGAAAGGATATTACAGTAGCCTTATTCTCTTCAGGGCCTTTCAGTGTTCAATAGTATGATGGCCTTAGTGTTTCTAGTGAAAAAAAGGCCACCTAGTTATATCAGCTAAGTTATATGTCCTACTTGGCACTTCTTAGAGAAGCAAAAGGCAGGTGATTGCCTGAACACAAAACCCCTGCCAATTTCTCAAAGGCCCAGTGGATGGCACAAAATTCAACTCATCTTCTTGGGATCATACCCTGTTCTGAACATCTTCAGACTCAAATGACTCCTTTTTTTCTTTCTTCTTTATCAGTCTTCAATCACTGTTTTTATATCACAAAGTGTCACCAGGTTTATGTGCCTGTCCACATTTTATAAAGTGAAAAGATACATGATAAAAATCTAAGAATAGCACCATAAATCATCCATGCCCCTGAATTGCTCAGAAATGTTAAATGCTTTCGTTTTGGTCCAGATGTTCTGTTCACCCCTTTTATACCAGCTTGACACACATCAGAATGAAAGAGAAAAAAAATGAATAGCTGGTTCTACAAAGTCACTGATTTTGTCTTTCAATGTAATATATGATGTACTTTCCATTTTCACTTTGTCATTTATTGAAGCATAAAAATTTACACTAGTTTACAGAAAAAAATCATTTGCTACTACAAATGAATGGAAGAAATATAAGATAAATGACATTCTTTTATTATCCTTTGAAAATGATTTACTAATTGCTGAAAAAGGTATATAGTCTAGGACTGTGTTTTGAACCTATTCATTTCAAAGGTTTAGTAATTCATGCATCAAGCAGAAAACAATCTTTTGTGCTGTGTTTTCCTATAACTGCTCAAATAAAATTATTCATTTAAGATAAGAATGCATTTCCTAAGATAAAATATTTTCCTTATATGATGATTTTAATAAGTATACAGTAATTACTGGATGTGATTCTGGTGTCATGTTTTTTGTTAAGAATTAAGATTTATTGGTATGTACAAAGGACAGACAGATTACTTTTCCTTGGGGACAAATACAATGTGAGAGTCACAAAAAAGAATCAGAGAGGTAGTCATAATTGAAGTAGGCTTTGAAGTGTTTGTGTTTCATCTGTCAAGATCTGAAATAAAAATGAAAGGTGTTTGTCATATATTAACTACAGTCTGGGCCTGGAGTTGAAGCTCAGTTGGTAAGTTATTGGCTGGCATGCAAAAGAACTTGGCTCAGCATCCAAGTTGATATTGTTGTATAAAAATTCAACTTAGAAGTACAAATCTGTAACCCCAGCCCTGAAGAATTACAGGCAGAAAGATCAAAAATAGATAATGCCATTGCTCTAATAGATAGTTAAAGGCCCACCTGGGCTATATAACTTCCAGTATAAGTCTACACCTCTCTTTCAACACTTTCTAGTCTGAGTACTCCTATTCTTCACTTTTAAAGTTTAACCTATTTTGTAATTAAATTATTGTGTGGGCTAAGGCATTTATGCTAATAACTTAGTTAACATGTATTATGTTCTTATTTCCTAATTGTGATACTGGCTTCCTCGGTTATTCTTCAGTGCGTGATCACCACCATACATTAACTCATTATCTGTCATTGCATAGGTCCAGTAAGTCATAACTATGAGCTGAATTAACAAAAAGGATATAAATTTCTAATTAATTCATCCAATTATTATGTGTTAATATGAAGGTATGGTGTGGCTAATCTTTCTAGTATAGTTACTTGATGATGAAAAGCAGATAATAGAAATCACTGTTTTGAATCTGCATGATATCAACACCAGGGCTTTGCTATACAGGCTGTTCTTAGAATACTGCCTGTACATACCAGTCAGGCTTTATCTCCTTCTCCTTCATACACATTAAGTCTATATGCGGTTACACTTCTGTATCACATGAAAGATTTTGTGTTGGGGGTGTAGTACCTCACAAGCAAGGTCAGAAAACCCCCATTGTCTTTATACACTAAAAGTTTAATTTTAGATAAGAGTTTTTCAAAAACAAAATAAGTTTCCCTAGAGAAAGGTTCAATAAAACTGAAGCTGCCTGAAATATTTATGTTCTCATAAAATATTTTCTAGAGGCAAATAGCACACCAAAATTAAAGTTTCATTTTCTTTAAGAATAGTCAGGCTGGGGATATAACTGGGTTTATGTAGTGCTTGTCTTGCATCCATGATGTTTTGAGTTTCATCCCATGCAAGGCATAAATCAGATGTCCTG
Organism: Sigmodon hispidus; assembly: GCA_004025045.1. Lineage (NCBI taxonomy): Eukaryota > Metazoa > Chordata > Mammalia > Rodentia > Cricetidae > Sigmodon > Sigmodon hispidus. The sequence continues at coordinate 123,426 of PVIH01002108.1, forward strand.
GTGTTCCTATAACCTCAGTACTTTAGGAGGGAAGGCAGGAAGGTCAGAAGTCCAAGACCATTCTTGAATAGAAGAATTTGAAGCCATCATGGGCTGCTTGAGATCCCATTGTAAAAATAAAAAAAATAACAGTAAAAATGAAAGAAAGGAAGGTGGTGAGGAAGCAATAAGGAAAGATGGGACAAGAGAGATTGTTTTTCAGTTAAAAGCCAGTACTGCTCTTGTCGAAGACCCAAGTTTTGTTCCCAGAGAGCTCACTCACTTCAGATGTCCTTTATTCCTCGCATCATAGGATCTGTTGACCTCTCTATACTCTGAGGGCACTGCATTCATATGCAAGACCCCACACATGGGTATATAATTAAAATTCAAATCTTCAGAAAATAAAGAATAGATTTTAAAAAGCATAAGTCCCATTCCATTGTCGCATTAGCTTTCTATGTTGTTTATGTTTTATTTTTGTTGTTGTTGTGCTCTCTAGAACATAGTGATTGGGCCTAAGCCTTCATATATCCTAAGCAAAGGAATCTGTCTTAGTTAGGGTTTTTATTTCTATGGAAAGACACTATGAGCACAGCAGCTCTTATAAAGAAAAGCATTTAATTGAAGATAGCTTACAGGTTATAAGTTTAGTTCATTATTTTTATTGTGAGGAACACAGTGAAATGAAGACAGACTTGGCAATAATGAGAAGCAGAGAGTTCTGCATGTGCATCCACAGGCAACAGGCAGAGATGGGCACTGGGCCTGGCTTGAGCATTTGAAGCCTCAAAGCTATATTTTCTCCAACAAGGCCACCACTCTTAATTAATGCTACTACTAATGATTCTATGGGGGATACTTTTATTCAAAACACTACATCATCTATGTACACCCATGCACATCTGATTTTGATGCAATATCTGACTGCTGGGCATTTGAAATATAGGTAGAACAAAATCTGGATACTACAACATAAGTCAGGGCTTGAAATAAGTAAATAGTGATGGTATTAATTTTAGAGCAAATACATAAAATAAATAGATCCATAGGTATGACCCTTCTGTGTCTTTAGCATATCCTACCTACTGGAGCTATTACAAATGACTGGAATTTTACTTACCAAAAATATAAGCCTCCAGCAGTAAGAAAGAGAGATTTACCTTATACCTGAAGTTACTTAGGTGTCCAAGTAGATAAAGTTTATATCTTATCAACATTATTTTCCAGGATGACTTTGGTCACCATCATTACATTCAATAGTAGGAGAAAACAACTTCAAGTAACTTTTGAAGGGTTTTATGTGATATGTATGGATATGAGACACCTTATTTTAAAGCCCTCACATTGGTCAAACTTAAGTCTGACACTTTGTTGGGCAAGCTTCAGAGCCTTGCTTCTGTAGTCTGGCTTAGGTTCCTTTAAAAGAGAGTGATGGTACTGAGTCCTTGTGATGGGCAGATAGCAGTATCTACTCTGCTTGATCCTTTTCCTTCATTTATTGAACATATTTGAACAGCAGGTTTTATGCTAGACATTGTGACAGGTTCTGGGTTTATTGTTGTCTTGTCCAAAGGACCTTTCCATAATCCTTCATGTAACTCATTCTGCTTTACTCGCATAAGAAAAATAAGACTTCAGCTTCATCTGAATCAATAAAGAATTTTAGGCTTCACGGTCAACTTTTTAGGCCTTTCCCATTTTTTTTCTTTAGAAGAAAATTATTATCATTATGGTAAGAGCATTACACTCCCCCCATCAGATATAGTGTGAGGAATATGTATGTTGTTCATATTTTATAAACTAGCATCTTCATATTTGGGCATCATAGAAATGGGAATTTATAGCCGAGATATGTAAAGCTTCAATAGAAGGCACTCACCAATCATAAGATAACAGCTTGTTTTTTCTTCTTTTCTTTGAATTATCAGTCACACAGAAAGTCATGCACATATGTCTTTCATTCTCCATTTACTATCTAGCACTCAAGAGGCTTGTACTGATTAATCTTTTAAAAAGAAACAAAAAATAAATAAATAAGCTCATAATGGACATCATGTGGCCCATGCATTTTCTTTTTGACTTTTACTTTTATTTTCTTTGTTTCCTTCATATCCTTTTTTCCGTCTTATTTTCCATCTCTTTCTGTTATTTTATGATTCACCTTTCCATCTGTATGTTACACCAGCCATGCATCTTTGAACTGTACCCACATGATTACAGTTTTAAAGTTCCATTCAGCTCTGCTTCCCATAGAGGGGAAAATTTAAAAAAAAATTACAAATTCTAGGTTCTAGTCCTACTGTTGCTTCTAACTACTGTCAATTATTTTTATTAATGTTGTTGACCTTACATTGTAATCTAAAAGAAGATGACATATAATACATAATATATATGTCATATATTATGAAATAAATGCATATATATGATATACAATGATATAATGTATATACATACATATACATATGTATATATATAACATCACAGTTATAAAAAAGATATTACATTTAACTATTTTTCCATAAATACTACTAAGAAGGCAAAGGTGGGTGTTGATACATAATTGTGGAGATCATTTGATCATACCTTATTCTACAAATCTTTAGGAATTTGAGACTTGTCTCTACTGTGTGATTGGGGACTACTGTGTAGCCTCTCCAAATGGTAGTACTCTCATGAGCCTTAAATATTATGGGCCAAGAATGTAGCCTGACTGTAGAGATCTTTCCTAACACACTGTTCTATCAATTCTATTGCCATATACAATCAGCATCTTGGGACTCAAGTGAGCATTCAATTTTGTAGTTTATGTCTTTTACTATAGTCTAAGAAAACTTTCCGTCTGTTTTATTTATTCTTCTCTCATATATTAAATCCTGACCCAGTTTCCACTCCCTCCTCTCATCTCAATGCCTCTCCCACCCCCTGCCCCATACCTATCTTCTTTCCTGGTTCCACTTCTCCTCCTGTCTCCCTCAGAAAAAGGTAGACCTCCTAGTGAGATCAACCAAACATGGGAAGGAAGCAATCCTGACAGAAGAAAAAAAGTCAAGGGAATGATTTCTAGTGATACTCTGCTATACTCATAGACTAGAACCTAGTATAATTGTAATCAGAGAGGCTTCATCCAGCAGCTCATGGAAGGCCATGCAGAGACCCACAGCCTAACATTAGATGGAGCTCCAGGAATTCTATGTAAGAGAGAGAGAAAAAGGATTGTAGGAGCCAGAAGGTTCACTGACAACCCAAGAGCATGCCTCACAGGATCAATTACTCAGGGCTCATAGAGGCTTGCTGAGACTCAAGGAGCAATCTGGGATCCTGTATGGATCTCTGCATATATGTGATGGTTATGTAGCTTGGTGTTCTTGTGGGACTACTAACAGTGGAAGTGTGACCGTCTCTTACTCTTGCCTGTCATAAATAACTTAAGGTGTGAAAGCAAAATGACATTTTTCTTTGCTCAGTCCCTTGGATTTTTATAAAGTTCAGAGGAACATGGGACGAGTTTTGTTTTTTTGTTTGTTTGTTTGTTTGTTTTGTTTTTACTCTTTTCATTTCATGTAAAATGTAGATATTGCCAGCATATCTTGATCACTGATGGTGACTTTATAGTTTGTGTCTGTGTTTGGTCAATCAAAACATATTTTCCTCTTCCAGGTCCTTAAGTCATTTGGATAAAATATTAAAGAGGACTGAAATCAGATATTTAGATTAGAAGTAGGAAATAGATGAGGAAAATGAAATTAGTCTATTTTACATTTATATAGCTCTGTGGAGCAGGTGAGATTTCATATTAATTTGAATAGTAATGGGATTGACCACTCTTAGAGCACCTTATACTTTCCGGATTTTAACTGGTTTGTTTAAATATCACTTGTGTAGTGAAGTAAATACTATAATTTTGTGATTGAGGACATTTAACAAAATGCCCTTTTCTTACAACCCACTTACTATATTGATGATTGCCAAAACAAATACTTCCAGTTTGGATATGCTAGACACACATTATTGTGTTGTTGCATCCAATGCTTATAGTCTTTCTTTCCTTCCAAAAGTATAGTATCAGCCTCATCTGGGAATGGGTGAAGAGTCCTGGAATTTTCCTGTAGCTTTACAGAATGCTTTTATGTTTCTGAATTTATTGATTTATAAATAACTGGCTTCACAAATTATCTGTGTGAGATTTCTTTTGGTATAAAGAAAACATCATGAACACATGAGTCATGAGGAAGAAGGGCATTATTTCATCTTAAGGCTTATAGTACACCATGAAAGGAAGTCCTACATTAACTTAAGGTAAGAACCTGGAGGCTGGAATTGAAGCAAAAGCCACAGAAAAAGACTGTTTACTGCCTTTCTCCCTATGATTTGCTTAGTTTGCTCTATTATACAACCTAGAATCACCTGGCCATGGTTGACACGGCTCAGACTTGGCTGAGACCTCTCATTCAATCAGTAATCAATCAAATGCCACCACAGATTTGTTCACACACCAATGTGGTGGAGATATTTTCACAACTTAGGTTCCCTTTTTCCAGATGACCCATGACTGTTATCAACTTGACAAAATACATTTTTGCCCTAGAATTCAACATGGGATTTATAATTGACCAATACTCCAATTATTTAATAACTTTCAGAACTTGTTTTTTTCTTATAGAAAGAGAAGCATCTCTGTCTTTGCTTTGTCATATTTGTGTCCCATACTCTTCCGTTAAGACAGAGAACTACATTCTGGGAATGACAATTAAGTTTGGCTTCTTCTAGATATCTTCCTTGGATTTTACTGAGAGAACTTCTGGAGTAGGAACATAATTTGAATTCTTTGAACTATATTTTCCTCTGTAATACAGAATTAATAAATCTGAAATTACAAGGTTAATGTCAAAGCATTTGACATAAAATATGTAAAGACCTTAGAAGACTTCATCATGTGTAAGGTGACTTAATGTCTTTATTAAAACCACAGAAGTTAAACCTTCCAATTTGAATATGAATTTTTCTTCAAGTTATATTAATATCTGTAGATGGCTTGGAAATAATTTCTACTTTTTGACTTTGTTACTGTTTTGATTATATAGGGGAAATGTATATTCTTCATAAAATACTGCCTGATGTGAAAAGTATGCCTAGTGCTTTGAACATACTCAAATATGTCACATCCCTCAGTATTTTTTGCTAAGGCTTTGAAATGTTCCTGTGAAGAGGACATATTCCAAGATCTAATTATCTGATTAGAGCTGAGCACAAAAATGTAACAATATAATTGAAAAGCATCAAGAAAGTTTTAAACCAAAGGTAACACATGTAAGGACACAGCTGATTTTACTTATACAAACAACATAATTCTGATTTTTTTATGGATATATATGACATACTAGTTCTGTAGTATAAGCTAGAGGTTTGTTTCACTTGAAGTATTCAAAAGATTTATAAGGCCACTTAAGAATTACTGACAGTATTTCAGCCTTCTTTCCTTTGATTTTTGTCATATAGTGATTTGTTTTTCTGAATTGAGATCACTCTCTGCAGGCATTTCTTAGTCTAAACCTATAATCAGTAAAACAGAAGCAGTTCCTAAGACCTGTTCTCTTGTCTCTATAGGGCTTATCCTGTTCTCCTCATTTGCATGATTGCCTGTTAGAATCTGACTTACTGATGGATTAGCAGGGAAAAGGACAAATGCTTCCCTCTCCTTTCAGATTAGGCATATCTAGTGCTTGTATTAAGAAACATCAATTGCTGTGAGTTAAATTCGGTATAAAGTGCAGGGAGAGTTTACAGATATGAATACTGCCAGATGAACACTAAAATGAACAGCCCCACTGTGCACTAGAATTGTAAATATGTTGTATTAATTTTGAAAATTCAAAAAGTACCTAAAGCAAGTGGCATTTCCTAGGGTGTTTGTCAACATATATCAGGCTGTTGATTATTTGTTTGTTTGTTTAGGATAATAATATTTATCCATTATCTTAACCACCATCTGAGTCCTCCTTATAACATCCCATGTCTTATATTTGCCAAATTGCTTTTGAAATACTTGAGTCAATATATCCTCATTTGTGGTGATGATGAAGGTGACCAAACTGGACACAAATGAGGAATGCAAGATGTCCCTTATCTGGACACTGTTATATACCATTTGAGTCTTCTCATTACTCTGTATGTTAAATTTCATTTATTTTCCTATTTTACTGTTGAGAACAATGAGCAAATGGCTGAGGTACATCGTCTCATGACACACACAACACATGCACATGTAAAGATGGACCTGGATCTTGTCCCCTGGAGAATTTTGTTAAGAACCTATAGATTTAAGATGAAAGCCCTGTATACAAAAGTTTCCTTCCATCTCTCTATCCATCTCTCCCTGACTTGATGCTCCCTCTCAGATCTAATATTAGCAATTCATGTAATAACCTAATAATTTAAACTATATCCAGACCTCCAATTTAGCCTTAAATCAGCTTATTTCTAAAAAAGCAGCTTGTCATATCAAAATAAATAGAACATTACATAGTCTATAAAATATTGTGTGGACTAAATTAGTGAAAGTCAAGCTTGTTGCACAAAACTTGCCACATCATAAGGTCTGAATAACACTCATTAAAAATAAGAATATGAACAATAAAAAAGTAGACACTTGTTTATTTACTGACCTGTTTTAATGCGACAAATACTAAGCCACTAGAGAACAGATATGGAATTGACACTAAATAAAACTGCCCTTGGGTGGAAATATGCTTTTCTGACCCCTTGTGATCATGCAATTACTAAGCACACATAAATCCATCTATTAGATTAATTTGGGTGGCTGAATCTAGTTAAATTGTCATATATTGAGACTTAATTCCAGAATATTCTAGAAAGAGAAAAATTTATTATGCCTATTTTAATGGCTTTCTAAAATCATAGATGAAATCAAATGTTTGTCAGAAAACCTTCAACCATGATAAACTGCAAATGTCCACCAAAATAGGAGGGAATGTAAATACCTTTCATAGGTTTGATTATTAATTGTGAGACACTAATAGGAGATTTTTCCATGGTCTAAACCATGGATTTCAAACTGTTGGTGCATGGAGTCTCATATTTGTACATATGTATGTATGCAGGCAGATAGGTATGTAGATGGATATATAATCTGTGTCTATTGCTGAGTTGTAAAATCATAAATACCACTGGTACTGTTGCCTCTAGGGAATGCTGTGATTTTTCTCTCTTGCTTCGCATATTATTTGAGCTTCCAAACTTCTCTCTCTACTATCAGAATAACAGCCGCACTTTGAGAAATCAACATGGTGTCATTTTCATAGCTTACACCATAAGCAGCTGGCAAACTCTCAAGATTTGATATATTCCATCTTTGGTTTTAAAATCATCAGTCCCTTATAAAACTCTCCAGCCTCCTTCTTGTTGCTTTTTTTCCTACAGTGGCACAGACTACTGAAAATTTCGTTAAGTGAATAACTCCAGTCCCTAAGTCTGTGCAGTGTTTTTATTATTCTTACTGTTCAGAATAAGAAGTTAACATCTGCAATGCAGAGTGAGTCCTTTGCAAAGCTGCTAACTAGAGCAGGCTTGATGCTATCCTGTTTCTAAGAGGTTCTGATATTCAAGCTTTTGTCACCAAGTAATTTGCACACATAGAATGACTTAAGGTAACACATTATCTTGTCATAATTCCTAAGCTATAAGTCCATGCTCAAGTTCTGGCCAGGCCATGTTCTCTCTGAAGTTTCCAGAAGTAGAACTCCTGCTGCTTCTTCTACTTGCTCATATTACTAATTTTCTGTGGCATGTGGAAGCTTCATTTCAAGCTCTACCTCCATTTCCTCCATTTCCTATTCTTTTAATTGCTATGCATTCTAGATTTACTATAACATTTAAAACAAAATTTCCTTTATTGATACTTCTCTCCTCTCTTTTCTCTATTTGCCTGACCCTGTCACATATCTGTCTGCTTTCATATTTCATATATTTTATTGCTTTCCTTCTGTCCTAAATCTCTCTCTCATTTTGTAACTTTATTACTAATTTTATAACCTGTGCCCATACTCACCCATATGAACCTACACACATATAAATACTATAAGGTAGAACCTAGGGTACACAAGTAATGTAACATGTTACTTTTTTCTTTCTCAGTCTGGGTTATTATATGGCTCAATAGACTACTTTTTAGTTATTGCATTTTTCAATATTTATTTTTAAATATTTTTCTCTCATACATTATATCTGTACTGTAGTCTTCAATCCCTTCCTTTATTCCAATCTCTCTTCATCATCTCCCTTCTTCTTTGTATTCATACCCCTTTCGTCTTCCCTAGGAAAAAACAAACATCCCTCCAGTGAGGTCAACCAAAACAGCATGATATGCTACAAGAAGATTAGAAACACATCATCACATCAAGGTTTGATTAAGATGACCCATTAGAAGAAAAAAGAGGCAAAGGAACCAGTGACTGCCATCACTAGCATTGTTAGGGATCCCACAAGAGTGCCAAGCTACTCAGTCATAACATATATATAGTTAGAGCCATGCAGGCTCCTTGATTTCTACAAGCCCCCAAGATCTCCCTAATTCCTGGCAGTGGGACTCCATATCTGCCATCATCAGCTACTAAATAAAGCCCTTCTGGTCTCTTTGATGAGGATTCTGCTAAACTCTGGGTACAGAAAACACTGCAACCAAGACAAGCTGTAGGTCAGTGGTTTGTGGCTAGGTTGGTGTCCCAATCCCTCTACTTGAGACCTTTTCTGATTATAGAAATAGCTTGTTCAGGCTCCACTCTAGAAGTCTTTACTAGTGCTACCCTCAGATTCCAGAGAGTTTCCATTGCACTAAGTTTCTACTTCTTGCAGAAATGCCTCATGATTCCAGTCATTTTCTCAGTATTTTCTCCTTGCCCCAGTTGATACCTTGTGTTATCAACCTGCCCTGCTCCCAGTCCACCAAAAAACCTATTCAATTTTTCCTTTCTCCCATTAGCCATCATTGTTACTTAGCTTCCCCAGGTCTGTGGGTCTGTGATTGTAGCATGATTATCCTTTACTTTAGCTGAAATCTACTTATAAGTGAGTATGTACTATGTTTGTCTTCCTATGTCTAGGTTACCTCACTCAGGATGCTGTTTTTCTAGTTGCAACTATTTTGCCTGAAAGTTTAATGCTGCTTTTTTTTTTTTTTAAAACAGTTGTGGAATACACGCTATTGTGTAAATGTACCACATTTTCTTTATCCATTCTTTTGTTGAATGACATTGAGATGATTTCCAGTTTCTCACTATTATGAATGAAGCTAATATAAATACAGTTGAGCAAGTGATACCTTGTGATAGAATGGAATGCTATCTTGGTAATATGTCCAGGAGTGATTTAGCTGGGTCTTAAGATATATTGATTCTCACTTTTTTGAGAAACCACCATATTGATTTCTAAATTGGCTGTAGAATTTTACACTTTCACCAGCAGTGGAGGAGTGTTCTCCTTACTCCATAACCTCTCCAGCACTAGCTATCACTTGTATTTTTTACCTTAGCCATTCTGATGAGTTTAAGATGGAATCTCAAACTAGTTTTGATTTGCACTTCCCTGATGGCTAAGGATGTTGAACAAATGTTTCTTGCTCATTTTAGTTGCCTCTGTTGAGAATTCTCCTTTTACATCTGAACTACATTTTTAATGGGGATATTTAGTTTGTAGATGTCTAGTTTTGTTAGTTCTTTATATATTTTGGATTTTAGCCCTTTAGCAGATGTGTAGTTGGTGAAAGTCGTTTTCTATTCTGTAGCTGTCTTTGTGTCCTCTGCCTTACAGATGTTTTCAGTTTTTTGAGGTCTCATTTATCAGTTGCTGATTTTAGTGCCTGCAGGATTGGTGTTGTGTTCAAGAAGTTGTCTCCTGTGACATTGTGTTCAAGGTTATTTTCCATTTTCCCTTATATCAGGTGCAGTGTATCTGGTTTTAAGTTGAGGTCTTTGATCCATTTTGACTTGAATTTTATGTAGGGTGATACATATGGATCTGTTTGCATTTTCTGCATGCAGGTACTTCTAGGTACACCATCATCATTTGAGGGAGATGCTTTTTCCATTGTATATTTCCAATTCTTTATTAAAAATCATTTTTCCATAGGAGTATAGATTTATGTCTGGATCATTTACTCAATTCTGTTGATCAATGTGAATGTTTTATGACAAAATGTCGTGAGGTTTTTAACTACTACAATTCTGTATTATAGCTTGAAATCAGATATTGTGAATGATACTCTCAGAAATTCATTGATTATATAGGTTTGTTTTAGGTATCCTGGATTTTTTGTTTTTCATATGAAGTTGAGAATTGTTCCTTTGGGGTCAGTAAAGAATTGTGTTGAAATTTTGAAAGGAATTGCATTAAATTTGTAGTTTGCTATTGATGGGATGACCAATTTGACTATATTAATCCTACTAATCCATGAGCATGAGAGATCATTCATTTTAATATCTTCCTAACTTCCTTCTTCAAAGATGTGAAGTTTTTTTTTATCATACAAGTCTTTCACTTGCTTGATTAGAGTTACCTCAAAATATTTTATTATTATTTTTGGCTAGTGTGAAGGATGTTGTTTCCATGATTTTTTTCTCAGCCTGTTTGTTGTTTGTTTAAGGGAGGGATATTGAATTTTTAGTCACAATGATAGATTTTGCCTTTGAGTATTGAGTACAAAGTGTCCTTCCTCATATCTTTTTATTAATTTTAGTTTGAAGTCTGTTTTGTGAGGTATTTGTATTACTGCATAAGCTTATTCTAAGGTCCATTTGTTTGTAAGAACTTTCTCAAACCAACTATTTTGAGGTAATGTATATCTTTGATGTTGAGTTGTGTCTCTGGTAAACAACAGAAAGATGGTTTCTGTGTTCATATCCATTCTGTCACCCTGTATCTTTTTCTTGGGGAATTGATTTTATTGATATTGAAAGATATTAATGAAAGATGATTTTTAGTTTCTGTTATTTTGTTGATGGTGGTAGTGTATGTGATGTGATGTGGTATGGTGTGATATGTGGGAGGTAGTTGACATCCTTAGGTTGGAGCTTTCCTTCTAGTAACTTCTGTAGGGCTAAATGTGTAGACAGATATTTAAATTTGACTTTGTCATGAAATATCTTGTTATTTCATCTATGCTGATTGAATGATTTGCTGATTTGCCAGTCTGGGCTGGCATCTTTGATCTCTTTAGAGTCTTCAGAACATTTTTCTGGGCTTTTCTGGATTTTTGAGTCTTCATTGACAAGTCCAGTGTAATTCTAACTTGATCTTTTCCCCTTGTAGCTTTTAATATTATTTCTGGGTTTTTTTTGCATGTTTAGTGTTTTAATTATTATGTACTGTTTGGACTTTCTATTCTGATTCAATTAACTTGGCATTCTGTAAGCTCCTTTCTAAAACCTTTCTAAAAATCTTCCTCTTTAGGTTAAGAAAATTTTCTTCTAAAATTTTGTTAAACATATTTTCTGAGTTTTTGAGCTGGAATTCTTCTCTTTAAATTTTTATTATTTTTATGTTTGATCTTTTAAAAGTCTTGCAGATTTTCTGGATTTTTGTTTTAGGGCTTTTTAGAGTTAACATTTTCTTTGACCAATGAATCTATTTCTTTTATCCTTTTTTAATGCCTGCAATTCTCTCTTCCATCTCTTATATTCTGTTGGGGATGCTTGTATCTGTAGTTCTTGTTTGCTTACCTAGATTTTCCACTTCCCTAATTCCCTCAGTTTGCATTTTCTTTATTGCTTCTATTTGGTCTTTAGGTCTTGAGTAATTTTCTTCAACTTTTTTTTGTTTGTTTGTTTGTTTTTATTGGTTTTCTTGATGTTCTTTAAGGGATGTATTGATTTCTTCTGATTATTTACTTGACTTATCCTCAATTTATTTATGGGATTTTTTTTTTAAAAAAATCTTCTTTAAGGACTTATATCATCTTCATAAAAATTTTTATAGTGATTTTCTTGTGCTTCAGCTATGTTGGAATATTCAGGTTTTAATGTCCTAGGATAGCTGGGCTCTGGTGGTGCCATATTGCTCTGGCTGTTGTTGTTTATATTCTTACACTGGTGTTTAGGCATTTGGGCTTTAGATGTTTATACATCTAGGTGCTATATTCTAAATTTGTCTTTGATAGCCATTTTTCCCCTCAGCTTCTGTTTTCTCGTTGATCTTCTGGTGCTTGTGGTTGGGAATTTCTGGTGGTCAGGATGACCTCTGATCTACTAGGAAGGCTCGGTTTAATTTGAGGCTGCCCTTCTGGTTCCTTATTTGGCCTCAGGTGCAGCAGGGCTCCTTGTTCTGACTGTTGTAGCCTGAGCCTATTCTCTGCCTGATGTGGCCTGCTATGACTACTGTAGCTTATGCCTGATCATCAAAAGTCCCCTGGTGTATGAGACAGGAGTGTGTGGGCTGTGGAATGTTTTTTTATGAACAGAATCAAGGGTGTAGGACAGTACAGCTGGTAGGCAAGTCATTTGCCTATTCTTCTGACTAATATGACTTGTGCCTGAGCAGCAGAAGTCCACCAATTTCATTATTCTTTGCAACTGAATAAATTTTTTTATGTATATTTACCTCAGGTTCATTATCCATTCTTATGATAATGAACATTGAGAGTAGCCTAGTTGCTTGCTGTTATGTTTTCCTCCTGTAGTTGTGCAATTACATGTTCCTGTTCTCATGATAAAAGTGTTTAGTCTACACTCAGTTTAATTCTAATGGCATCATCCTTATAGAATACATCCATTTCCAAAACATAGTTACATTTTTAAGTAACCAGGAATGATAACTTTAACATATTGATGAGAAATGAGTTCAGTGCAACATCTAATGATGATGTCCTTATTTAACATATGAGTAAGTGCATATATGCTCAGTCATTACTTGTATAAAACTTCTTAAATATAAAATTAATAAGTTCATTTAAATCACTATCTATTCTTCTCCCTAATCAAACTGAGGTTATTAAACATTACATGCAGGGCAAGCTTTCATGCACCTCAACCTTCCATCTCCAACAGTAATTAAATATTAATAGTCCATATACATGCTATACTCATTTCAGCACATTAATTCATACCTCAATTTCTTTACTTCAAATGATAATTTTGAGTAAGGCTTTTTCTAATTTATTATTTCACTGCTTCACACTGCTCCTTGAAGAATAGAAGGAAACACATGTTGAACTAGGTAAGGTCTTTAATTTATTCTCTGTTATTTTCCTTGTCTCCTTCTAATGGCATTGTCAGGGGGGATTACAGTACAAAGAACCCATATTTTTGATAGGCCTTTTTTATAGAAACCACTTTAAACACAAACAATATTGTTAGCATCTGCAGTGGTTATCTAACTACCAGTATCTCTGTATGCTAATCACCTGGTCTTAGAATTAGTTTAAATCAGCATTTGCAATGTGTGTTTATATTGAATTGAAAATGTTTGTTGGAAAAGGTATTTTCATTTGTAATAATGCATTTTTGAGAGATGATAAAAGAGAAAACAGGAAACATTTTCACATGCTTTGCACTAGGAAATTTCTAGGGAGATATATGAAAATTGCAAAGCTATTTCTGTGTATAGATTTTCGCTAAAAACTGAAGGCTAAGGGCACAATTTTCTCTTTACAAATAAAACTGAAATTTATCTCAACAGATTATTCATTAAATATGAGGCATCTTTTCAAAACTAGTTTTGGTTAGGACATAAAGTGTATAAATTCGGGAGCTAATGATAATTTGAGAATGCAAAACTTGCATTGAGCAGAGGAGATCATTACCTCAAGAATTTAGAATAAGGGGCAGCTGCAGATGAGCATTCAGTATCGAGATTACTTCTTTGCTGCTGCTTAGCGCAGGATAAAATTCATAGAGTGGCATTTATAGCAAGCCCATGCCTTTCACTGTTTTTTTTTCTATCTGCTGTTATTGAATCTTTGAAAGTTTAAGATGGGGAAAATAAAACTAAGATTTTTGAGTGTTCTAATCTTCCATCCTATAGTGAATCTCAATGTCAGTTTTTCAGTTTTCTGTAGAAATTCAAAGAAAACAACAACAAAGTTTCTTGATGGTGAATTCTTTTTTATTAATAATTTACTTTCTATGAATAAAATCATATTTTTTATCCGTGTATATGCTTGGTCAAGCTCCCTTCCCCCTGCTACCCCTTTCAGTCACTCTGTCTTCTCCACATCTCCTCATCTCCTCACCAGCAAGGGCAGGATGTCCCAAGGTCCCAGTATGGCATAGTTCAACATCCACTCCTGGCAGATCCAGTTTCCTCATTCCAACATCAAGACTGAGTCAGGTGTTTCTCTGGAGGAAGTCAGATCCAAGGTGCCATTCCAAGGTGTTTTAGATCCCAAGCTGTTCAGTGGTTGTGGTTTCCAGCTTGAACATATTTTGTTTTTTGCTTTTTTGTTTAGAGTCCACTAATGAATGAGTACATCTCCTGCTTATCTTTCTGGGTTTGTGATATTCTCCAAATCCGTCTATCTGCCTGCAAATTTTAGGATATCCCTTTTTCTTACTGCTGAGTAGTATTTCATTGTGTAGATGTACCACAGTTAGTTAATCCATTCTTATTGGTGTATAACTATCAAGTATTTAAAGGACATTTGAATACTAAAATTATAGACGGGTAGAGTATAGCTTAATGTATTTCATAGTTCTCTAGCATAAGGAAGACCCTTTTATAGAGCTACATATGTAAATAAATAATAAGTATATAAACAAACTAAGTAAAAGCTAGTTTTGACAGAGACTTTGTTGTTGTTACGTGTCTTGAAATGTGTTTTTGGTAACCCCAGATCTTTCAATGCAACAGTTAGCTGATATAAAATATTTGCAATCTCTTATTACATCCTTAACCTGATGGTTATTTTCATCATCAAGAAGAATCTTTATTAATGAGAAAGGTAAGCCTGTCACAAAATGTTGCTGATACACTGAGGTTGTATAAAGTAATGAAGTATGATTATTGAAGTGTCTGTTTCTATCATGTATCCAGTCTTCCACTTTATATAGCTGATATCTTGGTGACTATAAAACATGGCTAAGACTATCATTACATCATATGCTAGATGATATAAATATTTAATAAGAATAAGAATAATTGAAACAATGGAGAATGTAATTATGAGAGATTTAATAAGCATGAACCTAATGGAGGATGTGTAGAATGAAGTTCACTTTGACTTTTATTTCTATGCTCTTTTGCAAAGGAAGAAAAACAATTTTCAAAGGAAGCTGTGTGTTTTGTTTGGCTGCCTTTTTTATTTCATGCAGAAGTTTGATACTTTTGAAGGATGAGGTGCATTAATTTTCATTATTTCTGTCTTCTATCCATTTGGCTGAATTATGTATACCATCAGAAGGCAAAAAGAAAAAGAAAAAAATCTGGTTTTCTCAACAATAAAGTATGAAGCAAATTGTTTTAAAGATTGCTATGTCTTTGTAAGATGTGAAGCTGGAGAACAATGTAGTCACATTCTCTGAAGACAGTGAACCTAATGTTTCAGTTCCATTGTTGTTACTCTCAGTTCAATGACATAAGAATATGTGATATTTTGATTTCAGGGAGAATTTTGCTTTAAATATAATCAACAGTGCTCAGTTAACAAAATATAAAATTAAACAATTTATATATTATAAATTATTACTTTGTTTTCTCTGCAAAAGTTCCACACAGTTCAGTGTTAAAATCTAAATGATTCAATTCAAAATGTTTTTCATGAGTTGTAGATATGTTGTCTGGTTAAATATTTTTCATATATAATGCCATAAAATAAATGTGCATACATAATTAATGTGTTTCAGAATTAAATGTTCTGAATATAAAATTGCACCTAAATAAGATGTACCAGAAACTTTTCTTTGAAAGTCAATGAAGCTACAGTCTCCATATATCAAAGACTGATATTTGCATATTAATGATATTTGATAAAAAAAGGGTATTATATCCCCTTGAGCTAGCATTACAGGCAATGGTGAGATGCCTCTTGTGAATGCTGAGAATTGAGTTTCACTCTTCTAACATAGCTGCAGGCATCCTTATCCTCTAAGTCATCATTCCAGACCTAATAACATGGATTTTTGTTTGTTTGTTTGTTTTACTTTTGGTAGGATTTTGTTGCTGTTGTTGTTTATACACAAATCTTTGCCATTTTGTTCTTTGAGAAATCTTTATATTACAAAAAGATTTTGGCCTAGGTTACCTTTTATAATTTATTCCTAGTCTACTAACAATAGCCATATTATATTTTACAGTAATACTTTTTTACTGCTAGAATTTATCTGTGTGTTTACTGTATGTTTGTTTTGTTTTTCTTCTACTTACTTAATTTTCTCTTTTTCCCACTTTCTCTTCCTCACTCAAATATTATGATCTCAGTTCTTTGAGAAAATGTCGATCCCATGGGGGAAAAAAACAGACATTTTTGGTTTTCTTAATTGGTCTTTCTTTTCGAACTAGTATATCAATATTAGAACAATATGGTGGAGAAAATTGGTAGGTACCACTTTTAATCAAGGGAACAAAGTTGATTTTAATGATTCAGAAACAAATTGGCATAATGTGTCTTGTTTGGGTTGTGCTGAGGACATAAAATAATTTGAAAAAAGTTCATTCATATTGACCATCGGTTCAACACAGGCTCTAAAAATAATTATTTTGTAATATTCAGAAATGTGTGATATGAAAAACAAAGGATAGAGAGACTATTCAAGACATGAGATGGCAAAGCCACTTTTAAGAAAGGAACTTGGTTTGTGGTATTCTGATGCAATTACAGTGGCAAATGGGAAAATATAAATGCAATTTTTTGATAATGGAGTATATAAATATTTATTTTTATAAATCTATAGTTATTATACAAAAGAATGCTTTTATTTTTAAAGAAATACACAATAAAATTTTAAAAGTCAAACACATCTCCATGGCCTAAAGTACCTGATGGTATATATCTAAGAACAGAATAATCCTAACAAGTCACTTCAACTACTGATGGACCTTAAATATGCTTAATAAAAGATATATCATTTGATGCTAAATTGTATATAAACTAAACTGATGTGAATACCATCATATATATTGGGTACAGAAAACTTGTTAGAGCTCTTCTTGGTCTTACTTTGAGATCAGTATGCATTTAAATACAATGTATATAGCTAGTTATTAATTAATACCTTAGAGTTTATTTTTTCCTGCCCTATACATTTATTTCACATAAAGTGACATTTGCAGAAGTAGAAGTTATATAATAAAAGAAATAATGCTAAAATTTTGACCTGAATTTATCAGGCAGCTCCAATTTTTGAATAATGATGTTTTATTTATTTCTTGCTTTTGGAAAGATTACATACAGGGATGCCAAATCCAAGCTTTCAATGAATGACTTTTCAAGCTTGACCTCCAAAAGGCATATATCCCTATTCCAGAAGATATATTGTTTTATAAGTATATTTTTAGGTTATAATATGAAAGGTACAAAGCAGAATTTATAATGGTTATTACTGGCTTAAAATTCTAATAGGAGGTGTTTCATGCAGCTTTTGAACAGCTAAACTGGAGTGCTGGAGCCAGATTTAGTTTGTAATGGGTTCAGTATTGACCTTCCTTGCCACACTCCCCATGGGCATTGCACTAACCTGATGAAATGGCTGGGATCCGAGAGGCACCTTTGTTTATGGGTTGGACATTTGCCATATCTTCAAGTGTAATAACAAGCATCCAATCAGAAAGTACTGAAGCAGAAACAAGAAGAGGAGTACACAATAGGAGTGTGTGCGAGGCACTTGCTGTGTGCTTATTTTAAGCTCATTTCACTTCTTGTTTCCTGATTAAATCCTTGCTGGTCCTTTTTATGACCATTTTTACAATTGTATTATTTCAGCTCTACAAAGCTGAAAGTCATTATCAAATGCAATGCATCAGCTCATGACAAGTCCTAAGAAACAGAGGATAGCTTTCGTGTATCATCGGGAGACAGTGTTGTAGCCAGTTAAAGTCACAGAGCTAGGGGAGAACAGTACTGGATACAGACATTGTTTGACAACATATCAGAAAGAACCAGCCCTCATAAGGCTAGTGGCATAATAAGTTAAGAAAAAAGAAGAAATGAAGTTTGTATACAATGTTAGGTAAATTGTATAAAATATAGATTAAAAAAACTCCCTATCTATAAAATCTTTTAAATTGACATTACTAAAAACCTGATATGGATTTTGATATCATGCTCTATTTATTCATACATCCATACTATATTTGGAATCAAAGAGTGGATTAAACGATTGAAATTTTGATAGCTTGTTCATTGAATTTGTGATCAAGAAGATCTTGGGAATCTCAGTGTAAATAGTCATTATGTCACATTGGACAAAAGCACTGAGTGCTTAGGGTGAGATTTTATTCACAGGATTGCAATCTGTGGGTTACAATCATTGTTGCTGTTTGTAGGGTGTTCAGAATAGAATAGATTTTTTTTTCAGATTACACCCTGGTTTTCAACAGCAATCATGTAATAGTTGTTGCATGCCCAAACCAGAAATGCTAAATCTGAGTTTACCAGACTGTTCCTCAGCTGCTCCAGAGAAAGCAACACACCTCTCATTCTTCTTCGAGGATGTTTGCTCTAAGGGTGGAGTCAGCTGACCTCTGGTAGAGAATAGACTACTTCACAACTATTTACTACCTTCTCATTCATGCTTAGAAGCTAAACATTTACTTAGTATTCCCCCCTCCAGAAAGTCTTGAGGATTAAGCATCTTTAGCCACTTTTCTATTTTTTATGTCTTGTTTCTTTTCAGAGACACGATACATTTTAGAGATATATATTTGAGTCTCCCTATCTTTTCCTTGTAGTTAACTAATTAGAACAGTGTCCTACAGTTGCTCAACAATATAAGGACTAGAGGAGCTTAAACATCAGGAAATTATGGTCTTATAGCATGAATGATGGAAGACAATAATAGAAGTGATTACCAGTGTTGGTAAATTGTGAGGGCTATGAATGAATCACTTTCAGCCTATATTCTGCATACTCAGATAGATATTATTCTCTGTGTTAGAAGACTCATTACTGTGACAGATCACTTGATCCAAAATCTTAAGAGAAAATATGTATTACACTCACAAAATTGGAGATTTCAATCCATTGAGGTGGAGAGGGTATAGCAGAACAATTCATCAGACATCTGCTAGGAAGCAGAAACAGGAATGGTTCACTCAAGATATAGGTCCATTTAGGACCAATAGAAAGGCACACGCTTATTCTATCCAGATCCCACATTCCAAATTGGCCTTCATGATATAACAGTTTATTCAATTTGTACTAAAACATCATTGGTGCTAGAAAGTTACAGGTCTAAGCTCTCAGAATATCCCTCACAGATATCTTGGGGATGTGCTTTATTAATTTCTTAGTGATCTCTATCCAATCATGGATATATCTAACACATCACTATATTTTTCAAGTTAAATTCTTAAAAGTTCACTTAATGATTGTAATGTTTTTACCATAGTAATAAACATGAATTTTCCAGAACTTTTTTTAGTTTATCCTTTGAAAATTTTGTACATGTATATAATGTATCTTTTCTTATGGCCTAAAGCTTAAAGTATTTATTCTCTACTTTTAAAACTATTTTTTATTATTAATAGCGTCTCATTTTTTATCCATGTATCCCCTTGTTCAAACTCCCTTCCCCTTCTGCCCCTCCCCATCACTCTCTCTTCTCTCCATCTCCTTATCTCCTCTCCAGCAAGGACAGGAGGTCCCAAGGTCCCAAGGTGGCTTAGTTCAGCATCTACTCCATCATATCCTCCCCAACTACTTCCTTCCATCTCATCCCAGGCTTCTATACAGTTATACACCACAATTCCCACCTTCCTTCATATCCTACATCACTTACTATAACTATTGTTATTATTATTAAATAATCCACATAGTTTCATGAGTACTCTCTGTATGCACATGATACTAGGTTAGCCACTTGTGCATGAGTAACCTAACAGTGTTCACAACTCAAAGAAAAGTGGATCTTTGTCAGCAGCCACCAACTACCAATAGTGCCTCAGCTAGCAGAAGGGGCTTAGGAACTGACTCCTCTACCTCTGAATGGAAGTTTTTAATTGGCTTGATTGCATGCAGGCTGTGTGTAAGTAAGTAACCACAGCCACTGTCAGGTTTTTTTTTTTTTTTGAGCTACAACTATGTCACATCCCTAAGGCAGCATTTCACACCACCACCCCATCCTCCAGAGATTATATTTTTCCCATCCCCTTTTATACAATGCTCTGTGAGCCTTTGAAGATGTCGGGGGTGGGGTGTCTTTGATATAGATTTTACATCTACAACTGAGTACTCAAACTCACAGTGACTTAGTCTCAGAATTTTACATATGAAGACTTCTTTCTTTTGATGATGAAAATCAATAGGCACGGAATCAAAAACTCAAAATAGCAAAGTCTCTAATGTTTAAGCAGGAATTTTTAGAGTTCTCTTATAAACAGAAACAATATCTAGTCATGAGGTCAGAAGTAAAGCTTGGTTAAAAGAAGATAATATTTCACTACCATTTATTTGTATGAAGTTATGTGAAAGTTTTCCTTTAACTCTCCCATGACCTCAAAGCTACCTTCTTTTTAATAGTTAGTGACAGCTGAGCCTTTTACAAACATGGACATGTAAAAATAGCTCAGCATCATTATTATAGAGAGAAATGAAGTTTGAAATCATTTGAAATATTTTCTTAAATGACAAAATAGAGATTTAATCTATAATCTCAATGAGATTATGAATTAAACTTTATATATATTAAAATTCTGGAGCTGATTGTGTTTAAAATACTGTGTATAACAAATAATCTTTAAAGTTAGCAAACCTTAAAAATTATGGGCAGTTTATGTCTATAAAAACTATAATGTTGAATTATTCAAATCTATGTTTATATAGGAAATGAACACAGACAGACATACATACACACAGTGGTTTGCTGGTTTTTTTCTAGCTGATCTGTTTTGAGGTGGGGAGACAATGATTAAAAAAAAAAGGTTTAAAATTACCTCAGTTAAATTTAGGTCTAAAATTACCTAAGGTAAATTTATGTCTAAATTATCTTTTCAGAACTTACATTAAACTCTGCATTTTAGAAAAAGTGGGAAGGCCTTGCTTTTTGTTTTGTGTTTTTGGGTTTTTTTGTTTTTGTTTTTGTTTTTTAAGTGGCCCTTGTGCTGGCATTTCTGACTATCCCCATCTGTGTCCCACATTTCACTCTTTACTCTGGACATCCATAATCTCCAGATGCTCATTTAAAATGAATCCCTTTGAATTGACTGCTCAAAGCGATAGGGCTCCCATGATACCACAACAAACATAGTTTGTGCCAAAGCAGTTCTAGTTTAAAACTCAAGTGTTATGTCTGGGAGGTTTTCCTTTCATTCTGTCTTTCTTTTTCTTTTCTTTTTTCTTTGTTTATTAACCTGTCCTAGAACTCTTCTGTGTTGTCATACATAAATCAAAGGATTATTGAAAGAATGAATGAACTAAGATCAAGCTGTTTCCTTCTATGACTGTGATTTGGTTCCATGAATTATTAATTATTTGAATGGTATGGCATGAGTTCCTGAGAACCTAATATAAATGTAAAAGCTCCACCTTATCAGTTCTAATCTAAGGAGCTGCAGTAATGTGATTCTTACCACTTAGTGCTCTGTGGTGAAGGAACTTGGGATAATCAATTCACTAAAGTTTCTAAGGAAAAGAAAATACAGAGGACAGAAAGATTTTATTTTGTGATTAGATTTGAAATTTTGTGCAAGGAAGCAAATGTGGATTGCTTTGAGCACTCTGATGGCTCTGAAGGATGAGGCTGTTTCCTAATGCTGAAGTAAATAAAAAGACACATGGAAGGGCTGTGGTTGAAGCTTACTATCTGAAATCCACCTGTAATGCTTGTATCTCTGCTGTTTAGGAAGAGATAAATAATGCACCAGAGATTGAAGTTGTGCAGATGATAGGTTCAGTGTATTTTGAAAGCAGATGTCAGATGCAGTAAGTACCTACTTTCTCATATATGAATTATAGCCCTTAGATTTTTCACGCAAAAAAGGAATGAAGAAATGTTGGATCCTTTTGTTTCTCACTATGCTATTTAGCTTTAATACTTGATGAAGCCTCCCAGTCATTCTTTGCTTCTTCTTTTAATATGGGATGTGGTTTCATTTTAAGGCCTTCTGAAACATATATTTTCTCTTCACTTCGGTAGTCAAGCACTTGATCTCCTGTTAATCAGAGTGTTTGCTTGTTTATTTATATTTATTTTGAAATTTATGAATATTTAAGAGGCGTGTTCTTCACATATAAGTACCTTAAACTACCAAATCATAGGACCATATCCTAGCTAATAGTACATCTAGAAATTTGTACCACTGAACAGCTTGGGATCAGAAACACCTTGGACTAACTCCTCAGATCCCACTCTCCCTACAGGAACACCTGACTCAGTCTTGAGGTTGCGGGGAGAAAACTGGATCTGCCAGGAGTTGAGGCTGAACTAAGTAATACTGGGACAGTGGGACCTTAGGATCATCTGTCAACTGCCCGCGGGGGGTGGGGGATGGGGAGTTGTGGAGAAGAGAGAATGACCTGATGTGTTGGGAGGGGAAAGGGACCTTGAATAAGGATATACAAGGATAGAATTTCTGACTTCTTTGTTAATAATTAATAAATAAATAAATAAATAAATAAATAAATAAATAAATAAGTAAGTAAGATTTTACAAATGTCACATTTTTCAGCCATAATGATTTAAATAAGGAAATGACACCAAAGCTCTGATCTGGCCAATGACCCTGAACGGTGATATCAAGTAAAGATTAATAAAGTAGAATATGTGCAGTGGTTAGTATTCATGGTTTATGTTGCCGAGGCCAGCCACCACTGTGAGGGATTACATAAGAATAACTAATTCACTAAATCATGGTGGTTAAAATGTATGGCTTATATTGCTTATGTTGCCGAGGCTAGCCACTGTGAAGGGTTAAGAATAACTAGTTTACTAAATCTCATTCATATTATTAATTCAAATTTCAGAAACTTTATTACTTTGAGAACTCTGCAGTCATCACAGTGTTCTTTGGTTTAAAAAAGTTAGGTTGGTTGAATTTGCAGGGAAATAGAGCAAATATGTTTTTGAGTAAAAGTAGTTAATTATGAATACAACCTAAGAAATAAGAATGTCTTGTGTATGTATTCTTGTTGATGTGGACTAGATTGTATGGGACCAGCAGTTAAAATTCTGTTTTAATTCTGCATGAGGTTAATATATTAATAGTAGATAATTTTCCTCATTTTCATCTAGACCTGAGAAGCAAAAGTGTGAAATACATACTTTGGAGAACAAAACATTACATATTATAAAAACTTTGACGTATGCTTGAATTGCCATTCCCATATTCAAATTTTTGTAAAGGCTATCCCTTTCCTCTTTATAATTTAAAGCAACAAAATGTAAGGTATAGTTTCATATTCAGTTTCTATTTTAAAATAATCCAGTTGTATATGTATCTTTAGAGATGGATGTAATAATGACGGGAGCCAAATAGTATTTCATTGTTTATGTGATACAATTTTGACTTATTTACATTATTGCTGTCAATTAAAAATTAGTTTCTCAAATTAATTTTATTTGAGAGGTTGGTCTCTACATTATTCTTGGAAAGTGGGAAGAACTATATAGAAGCACAAGCACTGTTGGCTTATTTGTCAGTGTGCCTTGGGTAGACTGGGCATGAAATACATCATAAATACAATACACCAAAAACCATTAAGATTGGCTGAGTATTAAAGAAAACCCTACATAATCTTTGCATCTCTGACAAAATGACTGCAATTCTGTTAGTAGTTGGACTTAAACTCTGCTCTGGTCACAAATGAGAGATGCTTCTCCTATCAGTTTTCCTAGCCTGAATTGACCCCCTTTCTTCATTATTACTGTAGATTTGACTTATACACTTAGATTTGAAATGGAGCTACAGAATGTAGGCTCTTGGATATTTCAGTTACAGGTCTATTGAATGTAACTTGGGAATTATTGTTTTCTGTGACCTTTGTTGTTGTTGTTGTCCACAGTCTTGGTTGTTTTGGAGCACATTCTGTAGACCAGGCTGGTCTTAAACTCAGAGATACCTGCCTCTGCTTCCTGAGTGCTAGGATTAAAGACATGTATCACCACTACCCAGCTGAAACTAGAGTTTTAAATTGGACTGAAATTGACCAATTTAAATTCCTTAAAATACTTTAAATATGTTAAAATAAACATAAAGCACTTTGAAGGAAAGTGGTATAACTTTGACCGTGCCAGTGAGCTATCTTTAAACTATAGAGTATTTATTGAACTGTTATGGAGGAAGTAAACTGAGAAATTATTAAAACTAAGCATGTTCTATTGAACTTGGAGTGGGAAGGACTAACAGAAAATGATGTAGAGATGGGAGCAATTACATATTCCTCATATTATCAGTTTTTCATGGTCACTTTGTTCTGCCTGTCTGCTTTATATAAATCAATTAACAATTACCAGAAGAAGCCATCATAGACATTTTATGCTTCATCATATGCTCTTCCATATCTGATGTATTCCTTGAGTTCTTTATACCAGGTACTTTGGAACTATTACTACATCTGTGCTGCAGCCAACATTTTCCCAAAATGAATAGATTTGTTGTTCAACTTGGAATAGAATAGGATCCATTTCTGAACTCAAGTTAGAGTAAAATACTGATGTTTTTTGATATTTATACAAAGTACTCTATCAACATCTCTACATGCATTAGTCCTCTGAGCCTAATTTTGTTTATTAGAAATTGGGATATTAATATTAGCTATCTGATTATATTACTGTGAGAAGATAAAATGGAAATAAAACCCTTAGTATTTTCCCTGTTCACAGTGATGAATAGTTATTCAGTATAATTCTCCATATTGTACTAGAAGGGCTTTGCTTTTACTATTGTCATTGTAATTAAATATAATTTGGAATAATAATAAATTTGTTTATTTATATGGATTCTAAGTAAAGAAGACTGTACCATACTTAATTGTGCATTTATTTTCAGTAAAGAATTAAATCCAAATGATTTCCATATTGCCAACTCACCACACAATTGTACCATGATAGAAAGCTCCTGGAGAAGGATAGCCTCTATTTGTCTTCACATGGAATCAATAAATGTAGACTATTTCATTATAATGAAATATTTCAGGGAAAAATACAATTGTGTACATTATATATTACAACTTAATGTAGGCAGGGATACTGAGACTAATCACAAAGTTAGATTTTCCAAGGTCTTTTATATAATTTCTATAGAAGAAGAATAATTTCTGAAATGTGTGCATGTTCTCTGTAGCCATATCATAATCTTTTATCTTTAATACTTTGCATCTTTATGGCACTTTGCTGTCATAGAATACCATTTGTATTAGGGGGTTAGACTATTAAAAAGTAAGACATGTATTCCTTTTGAAGTTTCCTTACAGTTTTCACTATATCTATCACTTTTTATTGGGCAGTTTTTTATTGTGAGATTTGAAATGCTTGTTGCCCAACCTTTCTTTGGTTCCCTGTTTTTGTGTTTTTATTTCTGGTAGAAAGTAAGTACTACAGGAAAAGTTTTATTGTGTTAGTATAATAACGCAAGCACATGCTAGTTATTTATTTAGTAATAGGCCAATATCACATTCTGAATTGTTATTAAAAGGCATTCACATTTTCCATGTTTATATCTGTGTATGGGTATAAAAATTATAAACACCATAGTTCTGAAAAATGAAATATTATATTCATAAGAAATTTGTGCTTGCAAATAACCAAAACAACACAATTAAATTAAATAGTAATTTTTGTAATGGCTTTATTTCGTGTTTTCAAATGATTACATTGAAGTTATTTAGACCATGGTGGAGTATTCCCCAACACTCCAATTTGAATTTCTAAAGCTTATTTCTTCTATACACAATTTTTCTTAGTTTAAAATTATCCCCTTTGAAGGCTCATTTTAGGTTTTCTCTGTGAGTCTTAGAGGATACCTATGGATACTTAAAAAAATTGGCCTCAAGAATGTATTTGTATTTTGAAATATTTAATTTGTTATTAATTCTACCTTTAAAATATAAACCTGATATTAAAATATATGCTTAATATTTAAGAGGTTTAAAATACATATCTAATATTAAAATATAAGCCTAATATTAAGTGCTTTTAAAATATGTACCTAATAATAAAATGGAGTGTTTTAAATTTAACCAGCTTATATTATAGAGTTAAGAACACCCGGTCCCAGTTTTACAATACTGAAGTCCACAAAGCAGATCTTCTTCATAGATTTTTTTCAAGTATCTCAGTTACATTATTTGAAATTGTGGTTGTAGATGTGTGTAAATCGTCCCTGGAGATCATTTTGTCCCTTCAATCAGTAGGAAGATCTACCCGAAGCAGCATCTGAAGGTCAGAATCTGGTAGTGTGCAGCCAAGTCTGAAAGCAAGTCTCATGTCTTTGTATAATGCCCTTTTGACTTCATTGTGTTTTCTTTTCAGCTGATCAATAAACTGTTCCTGTTGGCATTCAGAAATCACTCAATTATTGAAGGTACTATAGCATGGTGGCCATTTTGTAGCATCATTCCTGAAGATAGGGCAACAAAAAATAATGTCCCTTAATATACTCTTTGATGATATTTCTTTTATTAAAAAATGGTATTCTTTTAGTCAAATAATAGTAGGCTTTTGATATTTGAGTTTGCTTTTTTTTCTACAATAAATTGATTGACAGAGACTGTAAGTAAATCAGGAGACTGAAGATAAACACAGGAGAGGGAAGATTTATTTCTTTCTTTTTCAGAATAAATTGTATATGCAGTGTGATTGTGTCCCCAGGCATCCAAAATCTGTTTATAGTTAATAATAGCTTGCTCTCCAGATAGATTACAGAATTTTCTAGAGGTTATAATTTCTGCTGCACAAGTATGGCTATTTGTTTGCCATGGTGCATTTCCCAGTAAATGTTAATGGAGATTTGGTATTATAATCTTACAGAAGTAATGTTTTCACCAGTAAAGTTGTACCTAAATTTTAAATATCTCTCAAAGGAGCAAGGCTAGAATTTATAGTGTATTGGAGCTGCTGTTGAGGCACAAAACATATACTGAGCTATAATCTAATAAATTAAAGCTGGACAGAGATGTCTGATCATTTCTGATATTTGATCAGGAAGAACTATGGTTGAGCAGTGAAGGAAGGTGCTTTTTGACCAGATGCTTGAGACACGGTAGGATGAAAAAGTTTCACTAAGATTTCTGCCCCCTTCCTTCTAAGGTTCTGCTCTTTTTATTCCTTGGAAATAAACTTAATGTTATTTTATCATTCAGAATCATCTATTCCATTGCCTAAGCTCCTGACCTTTTCATTTTATTGATTCTCTAATTGGAGATTTGTGTTTAATATGGAACAATATGCTAAATCTCAAATAATGAGCTTGTAATTTGTTTGTCACCAAATAGCAATGATGTGTCCAGGAAGAAAGGGACCACTCCAAAAGATACAGGCACTTATAAAATATAAGGTGTAGTTATGTATTTACCACATACAAGAAAAGAAATATCTTTGAACCAAGAATAAGGTAAAGATAGGTAGAGATAGAGGATGAGATGATAAATCAATGATATAGATTATAGCTCTATGGTTAGATGGTAGATTGGTTGATAGGTGATATCTACATGACAAACAAACACATTGATAATAAGATAGATGATGGTACATGATAGAGGGATGGATGGATAGATAAATAGATAGATAGATAGATAGATAGATAGATAGATAGATAGATAGATAGATAGACAGACTGATGTGACAGCCCACACATGTTGAGGGCTATTATTATGTGAAGTAAATTTATTGTACCATTAATTGTATCATGGAAAATATTACAGCTACTTGTGGAAACATTAGTAAATACAAGTAAAGTTCACAGTTTTATTTTGATAGTTGAATTAGTATGCTATAAGATACTATTATTGAGATTGCTTTAAATGTATATTACAATCTTATGTTTTGTTTTTCAATTTATACATGATATTCTGAAACTTTTCTACCCCTTCTATTTATGTGTTTTATAATATTTTTCAGTTCCAAACACATTAGTGAGGCTTCTTTGCTTACTTATGGATTGGCTTTCTAATACAGGGATTATGTGGCAAAGTATGTGAATAATATTTCAGAAAGGCAAGGCAACTGTAATAGTTAAAAGAAATCCTTTTGAGGCATTAAGAATGTTAAGTTTTTTCATTATGACTATAGCTGGGACTGTATCATTCAATTTATTATGTGAGCATCTTGCTACATTGTTGAAGCTCACTTTCCCTCTGATTCATGAGCCATCCTACTACATCAAGTTTCCTGTTGCTTGGAAATATACCCATGCACCAAAAGACTTGGATAACACAAGTTTCCAATTTTATGATAATTTTTTAACACAAAGCTTTAGTCATGCCAGTTGTCACAGATTTGGCCTCACCATACTGCACAAGTTGGTCACAGCTTCTATCTCTAAGCCATCCTCTTGCTTTAGGGTCTTAGTTGAGACTACTGGTACTTGGCTAGTATACCCTTAAAATTATAATAAAATATTTATAACATAAACTTTGGTCACTTCAGTTATTTATTCAGTGGAAGCAATTAGATTTACTTCACTGAACAACAAGCATTACTATCTCTTTCCAAAACTTCATCATATTTCTCAGACAAAAGTGTAGAAACATTGAATAATAACCTCTGTTTTGCAAGCTAGGTGACTTAATTCTTGTCTTTTTTTAACTTCCTTATTTATGATGGAAATTATTTTTACAAGGTAATCCAAGATGAGAAATAAGAATGAATTTAGATCCAAAGCCGAGTTTTACATATTTGAATTTTTTGCAAAAGACATGCACTAAAACTTAAACATTTTACATATTCTCCATACTTCTAACTTGCATGTTGAGTAGAGTAACTTCATTGCAAAGAATTTTTATACAAAAATATAAAAATTATTTAATATATCTGAATATTAGTAAGACTATAACATTGTGTTCATTTGTAAAGTAGGTTCATAGAGACATGCTATTTTTACATAAATTTTACCATAAAGTGACGAGAAGAAACTGGTATTAACTTGTCATGAAGCATCGGAGGTAACAATATACATCTAAAGAAGCATGCTGATGGTAGACAGAGCCAAGTTGGTAAATAGCTCTTGTTTCAGAAGCTAAATGACACAATTTATATCATCAGGACCTTGAGAACCTGGAAGGAGAGCATTGACTCTCCACAGTTGTCCTCTGACCACCCGTAATCATTCACATACATTTGCACACACATACATCTACAAACAACCACAAAAATATTGATAAATAAATTTAATAATAGAGTTGTGCTGATAACTTTTTCTCTCTAAGACACACTTTGTCTGTTTAGCCCAACTATTCTTATAATCACTCTGTAGATTAGGCAAGCCTCAGACTCAGAGATCTGCTTGCCTCTAGCTAAGGAATGCTGGGATTAAAGGCATGCAACAACACTGCCCAGCAATTTTACATATTTTTACTTATACCTCAGTCCCTTTGCTAATTAATTTTGTTTTACTTAGTCCATAATTAATGAAGATTTATTAACCGTAAAAGAATAACTAGAATAATTTTTTATTGTTTGGAGGACAGAAAAATTATAAATGCAGAAAAGTTATAAACACAGTAGAGGGGCTAGGCATGAATGGTTGTTTTTTTATCTTGAAGTTTTGCTCTATTAGCATGCTCAGACCTCTGGTTTGTGTTTATCTTCCACTTGAAATACTATTGTTCCATTGTGTCAATAAAGGTACAAATATTATTGATGATAAAACTGGTACTCCAAATCAGTCAAAATATATCATTTGATATGTGAATAATGAGGAATTTATGGCAATATTTTCATTTATAAGAATATCTAAGGTATATCTAAAAGATTCTTTGAGAAAGTCAACAAGATATGTAAGCCCTTATCCAAACTAATCAAAAAAGGAGAGAGTATCGAAATCAACAAAATCAGAAAAGAAAAGAGGGACATAAGAACAGACCTCTAGGAAAACCGGAGAATTATCAGATCATACTTTGAAAATCTATATTCCACAAAATGGAAATCTTAGAAGAAATGGACAGCTTTTTAGACAGGTACCACTTATCAAAATTAAATGAAGAACAGATTAATTACCTAAACAGGCCTATAACCCTTATGGAAGTTGAAGCTGTCTTTAAAAGCATCCCAAGGCAAAACGGCACAGGTCCAGATGGTTTCAGTGGAGAATTCTACCATACATTCAAAGAATTACTGCCATTACTCCTCCAACTATTTCACATAGTAGAAACTGAAGGAATATTGCCAAATTCCTTTTATGAAGCCACAATTACCCTAATACACAAGCCACTGAAAAACATAACAAAGAAGGAGAATTATAGACCAATTTCCCTCATGAATATTGATGATAAAATTCTCAACAAAATTTTGGCAAACTGTATACAACAATATATGAAAAATATCATCTACCATGACCAAGTAGGCTTCATCCAAGAAATGCAGGGATGGTTCAACATACGAAAAACTGTATACATCATTCATCATATAAACAAACTAAAGGAAAAAATAACCACATGATCATGTCCTTAGATGCTGAAAAAGCCTTTGACAAAATCCAACACTCCTTTATTATAAAAGCTTTGGAGGAATGAGTAATACAGGGAAAATAACTAAATATAATAAAGGTAATTTATAAGATGCCAACAGGCAACATCAAAGTTAATGGAGAAAAACTCAAAGCAATCCCACTAAAGTCAGGAACTAGACAAGGATGTCTTCTCTCCCCTTATCTATTCAATATATTTCTCAAAGTTTAGCTAAAGCAAAAAGAGAACGAAAGGACATTAAAGGGATTCAAATTGGAAAAGAAGTGAAACTACCTCTATTTGCAGATGATATGATTGTATACATAAGTGACCCACAAAATTCTACCAGGGAACTTCGACAGCTGATAAACACCTTCAGCAATATAGCAGGATACAAGATTAACTCAAAGAAATCAGTAGCCCTTATATACACTAAAGATAAAAGGGCTGAAAAAGAAGTAAGAGAAACATCATCCTTTATAATAGCTGCAAATATCATTAAATACCTTGGAGTAACTATAACCTTAGAAGTAACAGATCTATTTGACAAAATTTTAAAACACTAAAGAAAGAAATTGAAGAGGATATCAGAAAATGAAAAGCTCTCCCATGTGCCTGGGTAGGTAGGGTCAACATAGTAAAAATGGCAATCCTACCTAAAGCAATCTACAGATTCAATGTACTGCCCATCAAAATCCCAACACAATATTTTTTTGGCCTTGAAAGAACAATACTCAACTGAACTTCATTTGGAATAACAGGAAAGCTAGGATTGCCAAAAGAATTTTGCTTTATAAAAGAAACTCAGGAGGCGTCACCATCCCAGACTCAAGTTATACTATATAGATACAGTAATAAAAGCAGCCTGGTACTGGCATAAAAACAGACTTGTGGATCAATGGAATTGATTTGAGGATCCAGGCATTAACCCAAAAACCTATGAACACCTGATCTTTGACAAAGAGTCCCAAAATATTCAATGGAAAAAAGATAGTATCTTTAACAAATGGTGCTGGCATAGTTGGTTGGTAGTGCATAGAAAAAATGGAAATAGATCCAAGCCTGTCACCCTGCACAAAACTCAAATCCAAGTGGATCAAAGACCTCAACATAAACCCAGTCACTCTGAACTTGATAGAAAAGAAAGTGGGAAATACCCTTCTACAAATTGGCACAGGCGACCACTTTCTAAATATAACACCAGTAGCACAGACACTAAGCAGAACAATCAATAAGTGGGACCTCCTGAAACTGAGAAGTTTCTGTAAAGCCAAGGACACTGTCAATAGGACAAAATGACAGCCTACAGAATGAGAAAAGGTTTTTACCACTTCTACAAGTGATAGAGGATTGATCTCTAAAATAAACAAAGAACTCAAGAATCTAGAGCCCAAAACTATGAATAACCCAATCAAACAATGGGGTTTAGAACTAAAAAGAGAATTCTCACCAGAAGAATTAAGAATGCCTGAAAGGCTCTTGAAAGAGTGCTCAACATTTTAGCCATCAGAGAAATGCAAATCAAAACAACTTTGAGATACCACCTGACACCTGTCTGATTGTCTAAGATAAAAGTCATAGATGACAGCCTATGCTGGAGAGGTTATGTAGCAAGGGGAACACTCCTCCATTGTTGGTGGGAGTGTAAGCTTGTTCAGTTACTCTGGAATGCAATATGGCAGTTTCTCAGAAAACTGGGAATCAGTCTCCCCAAGGATCCAGCAATACCACTTCTGGGTATATATCCTAAAGATGCATAGTCACATCTAAAGGCATTATTAGCTCAACTATGTTCATAGCAGTATTATTCGTAATAGCAAGAACCTGGAAACAACTTAGATGCCCCTCAAGTGAATAATGGATTAACAAACTGTGTTATATCTACACAATGGAGTATTACTCAGCAGTAAGAAGAAAAATGATATTCTAAATCCAGGCACATGGATGGATTTGGAGAATATCCTCCTGAGCGAGGTATCACAAACCCAAAATGATAAGCAGAGAATGTACTCACTCATTGGTGGACTGTAAACAAAAAGCAAAAAAGCAAAGCAAAGCATGTCCACACTGGAAACCACATCCACTGAACAGCTTGGTATCTGAAACATGCCACTCCCTCTAGTGGAACAACTGACTCAGTCTTAATGTTGGGGGGAGGAAACTGGATCTGCCAGGAGTGGAGGCTGAACTGAGCAATATTGGAACCTTAGGACCTCCTGTCCATGCTGTGGAGGAGATGGGAAGATGTGGAGAAGAGAGAGTGTGTGAAGGGAGTGGGAGGGGGAAGGGACCTTGAATAAGGATATACGCGGATAGAAAATGTGAGTTTATTCATAGTAAAAAATTTAAAAAATCAAAAAAATAAAATTTTCAATTAAATTCAAACTTTAATTCTTTACTTTTAAATGAAAAGATTTATTCTTTTTTATTAACTTTTATTGATTCTCTATGCATTTCTTATTATGCACTTATTTTCCCATCCCCTTGCTTCTGCCATCTACTCATGCAATCTTCCTCCATATAAAAACAAAATTAAAACACACACACACAAACACACACATAGAAAGAGAGAGAGAGAGAGAGAGAGAGAGAGAGAGAGAGAGACTTCCTGGAATCTGTAGAGTCACAGGTGTATTCACATAGTATATCCATTTGTCCATTCATCTTTACTTGTAAGTATTCATTGCTGAGTTATTGATCTGGTTCCAGGCCTCTGGCTTTTTTATTTTCCAACCCAACTACAGCTCCCCCTCCCTCCTCTCCTCCATCCCTTCTTCCAATTTTTCTTTTTCCCTCCCCAGAGCCCCAATTGACTCCAGCCATTCAGAAAAGTGCAGGCCTCCCACGGATATTGATGGCTCATCGAGTTGCAAGAAGAGTAATCACTTCACCTTATATTAAGGCTGGGCAAGGCAATCCAGTATGAGGAATGTGGTCCCAAAAGTCAGCAGAAGAGTCAGAGACAGCCCTGCTTCCACTGTTAGGAGTACCACAAGAGGACCAAGCTACACAACCATCACATATATGCAGAAGGCCTAGGTCAGTGTCATGAAGGCTCCTCAGTTGTTGCTTCAGTTTTTGTGAGCAGCTATGAACCCTTGTTAGTTGATTATATGAGTTTTCCTGTGGTGTCCTTGATCCCTCTCTCTCCTACAGTCCTTCCTCTTTCTCTTCAACATGATTCCACAAGCTCTTCCTTATATTTGACTGTGGGTCTCTGCATCTGTTTCCACCAGTTGCTGGATGAATCCTCTCTGATAATTATTGGGCTAGGCAACAATCTATGAGTATATCAGAATTTCATTAGGTATCATTACATTGACATTTTTCTCTAGTAGTGTTTGATTCTATCCTAGGTCTCTGTTCATCTAGACTCTGAGTCCTGACACTCCAGGCAGCGGGCTCACTCTCCTGGCATGGGTCTCAGGCTGGACTAGTCATTTTTCGGGCCATTCGATAGATAATCTCTGTGCCACCCTTACCTCAGCACATACAATATACAAGACAGACTGTTGGCTGAAAGTATATGCCTGGGTTTGTGGCCCAGTCCCTCCATTGGTATGCTTGCCTGGTCACAGGAGGTGAACAGTTCAAGCGACATATCTCCTATTGCTAGAAGTCTTAGTGGGGTCATCCTAGAAGATTCCTGGGAATTTCCTTTGTACCAGGTTTGCACCTGACCCTGAAATAACCCCATTTCCAGTCATCTCCTTCAGTCCTCTCCCACTATCACTCCCACCTGATCCAATAAGTAAATTATAGAAAACATGTCCTCATGAAATGATTCGTATATGATACCTCATAATTGCTGTCTGCCTTACCTTTACCTAATTGTATAAAGATGTATGTATCATTATCCCTCTATTTCTGATAAATATATTTGATTTAATTTAATTTGCTTTATTTATTACACCATGATGTTCATTCCAAAGGATGTTTTAAGGAAAGAATATTTAAACTCACACAGTACTTTTTGCTTTAAAAAAATTATCATAATCAACCATCTCTTATGTATTGTATATCAGCAGGTAGATATTTTTTACATCACCAGGAAAGGAGTTTGAACTAGAGCAATTCTGTACAGATATCCAGAGAGGCACATACCACTTGAGACCAATTACAAAGGTTCACAAGGTTGTTTTTATTTTGTTTTCTCCTGATGCCTTTTTAATGAGCTCTCCCAGTAAATGGGGAGCATGAGGCTTTCCTGTTGGAAACCTGTCTGCCGCCTTCAGCCATTTATTACTAATACATTTGGGACATGATTTATAAATTAAATATTAGGAAGTGTACTTTAGGAGAAGAAAGTAGTGAGGGGTTTAATTTATAATTCTCATTTAGGGGAATATCTTTCCAGCAGTTCTTTGTTGGAAGGACACCAAGCAGCAATGATGACACCAAAGGCTTGGTTTGTTTAATAAATTGTAAAGATGGAAATTCACGATACTTTGGCGAATGGAAAACAGAAATGGATTATCTACATATAGTACTGTATAATCTATATGAGACACACAAATACTGACTTATCAATAACAAGTGAATATAGTTTCACTAAAGAATACAAGTTGACTTTCATAGACATCAATAAAATAGTGGTTTTGAGCGACAGAAAATAGTATGAACAGTCTTGGTGCAATTTTATTAGTGTATGGATAATAAGACTGAGGGCATTCTTGTTGGTGACCTTCCTAACTCTCACAATTTTTAAATTGTTAAATAGTGGAGAATTTTTAAAAGGCTTATTTCAAAATTTATTTGTGCAATACCTAGTATTTCTATGATGGAAATCTGATTGTTTTGCTGATCAGTTAATCAAAAATTTCATTTTTAAAAGTATCTTATACATGTATGTTATCATGGGAGGATGAAAAATAGCTGAATGACACATGAAAAATTTATCACTAACAAAATTATAACTATGAGAGTATCTTTTAAAATGTTATAAATAACAGAAAATTAAGGAATTCTCTCAGGTGTCATGAAAATACTGTTTGGGGTCATTGATAAAATTTTTAATATTTAATTACTAATAAAGTATTTTAGTCAAAAACTTTTATATTAGTACAAGTAATCTTACTTGTGCTAATTGGTTTATATTCATGATTTAATGATAAATGCATTTAGTGAGATTCTGTCTTTCCCCTGGCTAAAAACAAACAATAGTTGGGAATAGTGGAGTATGCCTTTAATCCCAGCTGCAGGAGGCAGAAGCAGGACAATCTAGGAGCTGTAGGACCACCTGGTCTACAAAGAAATCCCAGGACATCAAGAGCTATTCAAACAGAAAAACTATGCCTCAGGGTGAAAATATAGAAACAAAACAAAACAAAACTACAGCAGGAAGAAAGAAAGAACAAAAGAAAGATAGATAAAAGTGGAAGAAAATAAAAAGGAAAGGAAAGGGTATGATTGCTCTTAATTTGATGGGAGAGTAAGTTTAAAAATGGAGAGGCAGGAGCATTTGGGAGACCTCATGTGGTGATATATCTTATATTTAATAAAATCAGACTGGAATATCAGACAACAGAATCACCCACAGTCAAGCACTGAGGGTCAGAGGGTGGAATTCACACCTTTAAGCCCAGCATGGGAATGAACAAGTGCCTTTGATCTCATAACTCAAGAGACAGATATTGTTCTGTGTTTCTGTGGTTCAAGGCCTAACTACTAAACAGTAGTAGCTCACACCTTTAATCCTACCTCTAGGATTATGATGCAGAGTAGAAACAACTAGGCAGAGATATTTAAGACAGACATAGGAAGACAGGAAGACATTGTGGTATTCTGTGGAAGTGAAGAGCCAGGCTGAGGACTCTTGTAGATAGCTTTTATCCAGACAAATTGGCTGGTTGAGAATTGACTGTAGTCTGTTTCCCCTCTCTGATATTCCAGCTCTTCCCCAATATCTGGCTCTGAGTTTTCATTAAATAGTAACTATAATTTGTGTTTTAATCTCAGCCACAGTGGACATGACTAGACTATCCTGAACCATGTGGGAAGGGGGGAAGAAAATGGAAAGGAGGAGATAAGAGAACCAGGTGTAGCAGCCAGAAGCCAAAGTTAAAAAGGGGTGGGTAATCAAAATGTCAGGATGATATAGTGGATGGGAGGGGCAGTTAAGTTCCTGGGTTGGAGAGTTCAGGTTAGATACCTGGATATGTCAGCTATGGTCTGTAACAGGTTCTGACTGAGGAATACTGGAAGAACCTGATGGTCCGGTTCACTTTGATACAGTAAAAAGGTACCTTTTCCTAGGTTTGAGACAGTAATATTTAAAAAAAAAAAATGACCTCCACTAAGTTATTATGGTAGATTTTAGATTTCCTTTAAGATGAGTAAATAAATATAACACTGACAGTAGATCTACCTTATGAGTCAGCTATAACACCCCTAGGTATTTACTTGAAATCATCCTGGTGAGCATTACACAGAGATGTTTATACATCATGGCTGACGGCAGAACTACTCACAACAACTACATTATTGGAATCAACCTAAGTGTCCAGCAAGAGAGAACTAGATTTGGAAAATGTGCTATATATGCATAATGGAATTATTTTAGATTTAAAAATGAATGATGCTATGTGCTCTGTGGAGAAATAGATCTATTTGAGGACAATTATGTAAAGCAAATTAAGTGGATTTCAGCAATGCAAATATCATGTGTTCTCTCAATTGTGATTCCTAGATTTTATATCATCACATAAAATTATGTAGGTTTATATTAAATGAACTGGAAGCAGTATTGTGTGGAGGCACAAAGAAAAGTGAGATTTAAGGTGAAAAGGTGATAGGCTATATTCTCAAGACAAAGTATAAACATTTAAGAAATTTTTGAAAAAGAAAAGTTAAGACACACATTTAATAACCTTTTTTGAATTTAAGGTACATACCTCTTGATAAAGTATAATCTTGATGAATATAACATGACAGAACCCTCAGACAAACTGTATAAGGCACTAGAATGTGAAAAACCATGTTGGCAGCAGTGTCTCAACTGTCCTCTTGACAACATTTACATTTGCAAGAGAATAGACTTTTATGTAAAAGTCAGAGTTTTTATCTGAAGACTGTTTCAGAGGCATAATAATTTGAAAAGATTTCCATCTTCCAGTAGTCTCTTGAAATTAATGAGTAAAGACAATGGGCCTCTACTCATTCAGTTTTACCACATCAGGCAGTGGAAATGGAAAGCAATATAAAATTAATTCCTTCTCTTGACAGTTGTAAAATTATAACCCTGCCTTTTAACTCTCAAGGGATAGTTAAAGATAACATTTTATTCCCCAATTCTATATTCTATCTTATAACCACATATATTGTAAAGGCCATTTTATTGTTAGTGGTCAAAATAACACTCAGTATCAAGCTATAGCTCTACTATAAGGACCCTGAAGAATGTATCCATGCTGAAAATCAATTTCAGATGTATTTCAATGTTATTACTTAGCATAAGTGTCCTTTCCTGAGCTATCACAAGCCTGGACTTGAGCAGCTTATTCATGTGAATAAGCTTAAATATACATCATTCTTTTCTTCTTTCATATTGGAAAAGCAGCATGCAATCTTACTGCAGTCTCATGGTCAAGCGGACCTAAATACTTCATTATACTAAAGTATCAGAACTCTTTCTGAGTATCTATATTGGGCTTTCTATGGCTTTCGTAATTATGTGTTTAGAAGAAGCTATAAGCCGATAAATGTGGACAAGTTTGCCTTCTGTGTTTAAGCTAGATTGAACATATGAAATGATACAGACTTAGATGCAAAGTTATTCCCTGTGATTAATCATCTTGCAAACTGACATTTAAATTATATATTTATCTCTTCAGAAGTATTGAGGTTTTTATTTAATGCAATCCTTAAAATAAGATATAATCTAGTTAAGAATGCCATAATTTTTGGGTTGAATAGTTTAATATGAATAAATATATTTTATCCAAGAAAAAAAAACACAAGCATGTAAAAAAAAAGAATGCCATAATTAAATTAATTTGCTGAATGTAGGACAGAATATTAATATAAAATATCTGGAAATTATGTCCTAATATATATCACGATTTAGTAATTTTTTTCTTTTGAAATAATTTTTCACAAAGAAGTTTTGTTTTTATTTAAACTGAAATTCCAAAATTCCTAATTGTTTTAATCAATAGACACAGTCCCTTTCTCTCTTTTCAATACCTCTGCTTTTTCCCTCTTACATTCTCTCTTTCCCCCTTATAATACAAAAAAACTGTAAAAAGTAATTTTATTTTTCTCAGATTTTTATGTAGATTTATTATTTTACCACCTGTGGTGACATATTTTATATTAATTTTAAAAAGCCTGGAATATCAGAGAATAAAATCACCCAAAGTGAAGCCATGAGGATCAGGGAGTGGTGACTCCTGCCTTTAATCTCATCATTCAGGAGACAGAGATCTTTCTATATTTCTGTGAGTTCAAGGCCTAACAACCAAGCAGTAGGCACATATACTTTTAATCCTAATAGGAGGATTAGGTTGCAGAGTTGAACCCAGAAGTGAAGCAACTGGACAGAGAAGATATTTAAGGCAGGAGGAGCAGAGATTCAGTCATTTAGGCTGAGGACTCTAGAAGATAACATTTACTATGTTAGGCCTGAGAAGTCGCCTGGGTGAGGATTGACTGTGGTCTATTTCCTCTCTCTGATATTCCAGCTTCTCCTCAATATCTGCCTCTGGCTTTTCATTAAATACTAACTAGAATTTGTGCACTAATAACCCTTTGCTCCTATCCTATGTAGGGTTATTTAAAAAAAAGAAAAAAGAAAAGGAAAAAACCTTCTCTCTTTTCAATTTAATATTATTTACATTCTGAAAAAGTAAACCTTAGGTTTAGGACAGAGATGTCTCAATGGGTAAAGTATGTACCCCACAAGTATGAGGAACAGATTTGTATTCCCAACACCCACATAAATGCCAGAATTGGAAGCACATGGTGCTTCCCTAGTGCTGGGAATATGGAAACAGTGGATCCTTGGAGCCTGTTAACCAACCAGTGTAGCCAAAATAGCAAGCTTCAGATTCAGTGAGAGAATCTGTTTCCAGAATAGGTCACAGAGCATTGAGGGAGGAAAAGCAAAGGCAACCTCTAGCCTTCAGACATAATGCA
The DNA here is from genome assembly GCA_004025045.1 of Sigmodon hispidus. Lineage (NCBI taxonomy): Eukaryota > Metazoa > Chordata > Mammalia > Rodentia > Cricetidae > Sigmodon > Sigmodon hispidus. Next base: position 163,300 of record PVIH01002108.1, read on the forward strand.
CCACTGAATATCTTCACACATAGGGACATAAAGATGTAGTCCACATAAAAAGAAAAAAGAAAAACTCTGCTTTTAAGTAAGATATAAATACATATATTTATGCCTCTGTGGTTACCACTCAAATCAAGGTAGAATACATTAAACTTTAGATTAGATGGTTCTCTCTTTTTTAAATAAAACTTTTGATTCTTTGTAGATTTAAAATCATGTATCCCAATCCAACTCATCTCCTGTCCCCTGCTGCCTCCTCTGCCCTTGCAATCTCCACCAACAAAAAAAAATAAATAAAATTTAAAATTAAAACCAAAATACAAACAAACGAGTCTTAGCTTGGAATCTGGAGTGTGGCCCAGCAAGTCATACAGTGTGCCCTTTAGTCCATACTTCTTTACTTACAAGTGTTTGGTGCAATGAGTGCTTTGTCTGGTTCAAAGTCTCTTGCTTCTGCTATCCGATCCATAGGACTGGGAATCCTCTTAGATATTCTGTTGTCTTGTGTCATGAAGAAGATCCTGCAGCATTGGCTTTACAGGTCTAGCCTTTTCACGTGTGCAAAAGTTTATAGATGAGGTTGATGTTTGGTTGAGCTGACATATAGCCCTGTTTCTGAACCTGCATGGTAGCTGGGATTGTCTGCCTGCCAGTTTTCTGTCATCATTGCCACTTAGGTGCTCTCCAACACTGCTCCAGCTTGCTCACCCAATGCATCAGGCATCAAGAAGACACCCATTTTCCTATTCTCACACCCTCTGGTCCAGCTCAATGGCACTCACACCACCAGGACCAGCTCTACTGATTTGCCCAGGCAAGGTGCAGGGCTGGTCTTCCCAGTATCTGTAGTGCTGCAGTTGATGAAGGCCAGGACCTGCTCATTCATCTTACGCTGTTAATGCAGGCTATCTCACCTGCAAAAGGGTACATATTATTCTTACCCTCGCCACTCCATGGCACACAAGGGAGGGGGGAGGGGGCTCTTCTGTCACGTTCACAGAACCTGCTCCCCTACCCAACCAGCAGGATCAGCTTTAGGGTGCTCCCTAGGAGAATTACAGGACCTGCTGTCTTCTGTGCTGTCCCTGGTGCGGGGTAGGGTTCAGCTCTTTCATTCTGATGACCAGAAGGCTAGCTCTCCGGCCTGAGAAGGTTCTCTTTTATCACTTTGTCATCAATATACCTGCTATCATGATAATCGTTTCTCCTGTCCATCATCATGAATCAGTTCTCCCTTTTCTTAAACTTCACATGAGTAGAATTCAAAATAATTTACTTTTAAATATTCAACTTACATTTTTTCAGTGTTTTGTGGTTGGTGATATTACACAGAGGATATATGTGCCAGTAATATGATCTTTTACTTTATATCCCTTTGTGAGAATATATCACTACACAATTTTACCTCTATTTCTAGATATAAGGTAAATGTATCCAGAAGTAAACTTTTTCTTTTTCTGCATGTGAGGGAAAACAAATTCATGCCACTGCCTCTAAGTGGAAGTCAGAAGGCTGCCTGTAGGAGTCAGTTCTCCCCTTCACCCATGTAGGTCTCAGAGATCAAATTCAAGTCAGTAGGCCTAACAGCAGACATCCCTCCCTTCTGAACAACTCCCATGCCATCACATATATACTTACATTTGCCAGCCATATTCCTGTTTGATAGGTATACTTATATCAATATTCTTTTAGTTTTTACATGGCAATTATCATTTTAATTGTTTTATATTTTAGTGTTCTTAAAATCTCAGAAATTATCTAATCAGGCACAGGTAAGGACAAATGATCCAGAATTAGTGGTCACATCTACATACCATGATTAGTATTCCAGTCAAAATTTTAGTTTTAATGTAACTCATGTTGGGTAATACCCTTCATATGTAGCTTACTAATTGTTCATATCTAAGTAGTTTTGCTGGATTTATATTTTTAAGGAGTTAAGTTCTCTCTTAAAGGTCTTGAGTAGTTCAAGATGATGCATTTTATTCAGCTTGATATATTGTTGCTTGATGTAATATGAAAGAATAATTTACTTTCAACATATCATAGAAGAAATGTTTAAATAGGAGAATAACTATTGCAGTACCAATTCTGTGTTAAATTCTTTAACAATTACAAAATGAACTTTACCTTCCTATGCCTTCCCAAAACATGTATGATCACCTCACATCTTGGTTGGGAGTGTTGGTTATTACATGGAGTTGTCTTAGCCTTCTGAGGTTTTCTACTGTTTTTATGCAGACTTTTGTTAGAGATTATTAATTAACTCACCCCTTCATTGCCTAGTGCCCCTCAAACCTCTTGATTTTATGCTTCTGGTCTTCTTTTATTATTAAGCAAATTGCCATAGGAGAAATAATATAAACTTTTTACTAGGCTGACTGAAAGAGATCACTGTTTCTGAATTGTTTATGATTGAGTACTTATCGAGTAATTTTTTTTATTTAAGAAGTTTTATGTTGTTTTTACATACAATCCATGGTTTCTGAAAGGCACTTGAAAAAATGTTCAACATTTTTAGCCAGCCATCAGAGAAATGCAAATCAAAACAACTTTGAAATACCACCTTACACCTGTCAGAATGGCTAAAATAAAAAACACAGATAATAGCCTTTGCTGGAGAGGTTGTGGAGCAAGGGGAACACTCCTCCATTGTTGGTGGGAGGGTATACTGGTTCAGCCACTCTGAAACGCACTATGGCAGTTTTTCAGAAAACTGGGAATCACTCTTCCCAAGAATCCAGCAATACCACTATTGGGTATGTACCCTAAAGACACACAGTCACACCCCAAAAGCATTAGCTAAACTATGTTCATAGTAGTATTATTCGTAATAGCAAGAACCTGGAAACAACTAGGATGCCCCTCAACTGAGGAATGAATTAACAAACTCTGGTACATCTAAGCAATGGAGCACTACTCAGCAGTAAGAAAAAATTATATATTAAAATTCACTGGCAAATGGATGGATTTGGAGACTATCCTCCTGAGCGAGGTATCACAAACACAGAAAAATAAGCAGGGGATGTACTAACACATTAGTAGACTTTAAGCAAAATCATTCTTATTTCATTGAAAGATGATGGGTGAATAAAGTGATTTAAAACACACACACAAAACAAACAAACAAATAAACAAAAAACCTTCTGGTTTGACTCTAGCAAAATTGCTTAACAGAAATTTGTGGTAGCCATAGGGCATCTGTGGGCATTAGCTGTGACCTACTGTGCTTTCTTCATCTGTAGATGAGCCTAACCTGCTTTGAGGAGCTTTACATTTTATCTTTTATCTTTTATGTATTACAGAGAAAAGAGAAGTTCATTGCTGGTTTTTTGTTGTTGTTGTTGCTGTTATTTTTTAGCTATCCTGAATGTTTTGCTGTTTTACATAAAGTTTGATATTGGATTATTTCAAAAACAATAAAAAAGAAGCTTTTTATGTTTGTTTTTTACATACCATCCACTGTTTCTCCTCCCTCCCTTCCCTTTTCCACTACCCCCACCATCCCCCACCCCACCCCACCCACTCCTCAAAGGGGAGTAGTCAACACAGACTAGATATCAAGTTGAGGCAGGATTTTAAGTTTGGTAAAACTACAGATGATAGCTTTGGGGTTTTCATGTATAGAAATTAACCAAAAGCTTTAGCAGATACTGAGTTTAGTCAGTCTTGCAGAGCTAGTCATGAAAGGCTGATAGTCAGTCATGACTCCTGTGATATTGCTGCCCTTCCTCAGGAAGTGTCCCACCATCCACACACTGCTGTTTGTATTATAAGCAATTATACTAGGTCCTCTCATACTCACTAATTGTCCCTTAGTTCATTTGATAGGTTTATTCCTACCCAGAATTTTTAATAAAGTTATTTGTTCATTGAAGTTTTTTGAGTCATTTTAAGAACATGTATCTCATTTTATTTTTGTGAAAGTCAGTGTGCATTCTTCGAATCACTTCTATTACTATTCTACTCAGATTTTTCATGTCATACATTTTACTGGTCATTTCTATTTTTACACCCCACACTCAGGGAGAGAGAGAGAGACAGAGACAAGGACAGAGAGAGTTTTCTTCCCATGCAATAGGCAACTTTATTCAAAGCATCAGACAGTTTATTCTCTGCAGTTTAAGAAGACCACCCTGAGTAAAGTGTACAATCAGAAGGGCAAGCTACATGTGACAAAAATGTGCTTTTCTGTAGAGGCATATAAGCAAATATCAATATCAAGTTGTAATAATAACCTAAAGTAAACTCATTCCTATCTGCAATACGTGGGGGTGCAGAAAACA
>PVIH01002108.1:167676-203486 GCA_004025045.1 Sigmodon hispidus
CACCTCCCTACCAACATCATGTTATTCTCTGTTGTTGTTTTTTTTTTCCTCATTCGCTATTTGCTTGTACTGATTCTTATTAGCACTCTCTATATGCTCATGAATGTGGAGCCATACATACGTGTGTGAGCAATCCACCGAGAGGCCAGCCCCTAAAAAAAATTATCTTCCTAGAAGCTATTCATTGTAAAAAGTTCTTGTGCTTGTGCTTGTGCGTGTGCGTGTGCGTGTGTGTGTGTGTGTGTGTGTGTGTGTGTGAGAGAGAGAGAGAGAGAGAGAGAGAGAGAGAGAGAGGAAGAGACAGAGAGACAGAGAGAGAGGAATAGGAAGACAGAGAAGGTAGAGAGAGAAAAAATATATGTGCATATATGTGTGGGATCATATGCATGCAATGATATGCATGTAAAGAGAGAGTTTTTCAATTCTTTTATTCTTTGTGTCCTAGATATTGACAAAACTAATGCATGTGTCAAGAAACCCACCCTAATATCTGATATCTTTGCTTCTGTGAAAAAACATGTGCTTTCATCTTTCACAGCAGTGTTTAAAAGTTAATGGCACTATTTAATAATTAAGAATAGTTTGTTAACAGGATTTTGCTGTATGTATCATACATGTATAACATTGTAATTGAACATGAAAAGTAGACCCTCATCAGAGCTAGTGTAGAAAACTCTAGATTAAGATTGACCCTGTTTGAAAAAAAGGGATTCTAGGTAACATCTAGTGGTTTCAAATTACCTCCTTAAATTCTGTATGTCGTGTTTGATTCACCTTTAAGAAAGAATGATATTAGGATCAGCAAAATTCTCCGTGGATTAAGTGCCCATCATGCAAGCCTAGCTACTTATGTTTGATCTCCATAGAACACATAGAAAGATGGAGGAGAGAAATTTCCTCAAACTTGTCTTCTGACCTCCACATGCTGGATGTTGCATGTACATATCTACTTACATACACTCACATGCAGCAACATAATAATAAAATAAAATAATTTAAATGACATTAGAAACAAACTCACAGAATCACAGTGCTTAAGTTAGACTATGTTCAGTACAGACAATACATAGTCTAATAATGTTATTATTATTGTTGGTCCAAGCATAAAAGTCATTATTCATAAATGAGAGTTGGATATTTCATTCAGTGATAATTTTTAGGGTTCATATAAACTTAAGTACATACAAAGATCTAAATTTTACTGACTGGATTCATCAATTAACTCTTTTCTATAATTAAAATTGCCAAAGCACTGAAGCTTCCACTCATTCTGGGCCTTGTATATCTACTTTAGCTAAACCATAGTGAGTGATAAAGTCACAAAGAGATTGCTTCTGGCCATAAGAACATCAGCTTATGTCAGATGAATTTTCTTTTTGAGTTCATCCCCAAGTACTTATTTTCTGAGATAGGCTGTTATTAAAAATAAAAAATTAAAATTCACATATTCTTTCTCAAACACAAACTTTTTTAATTTTGTAAAAGTGCATTGTATGGAAATATAAGACAAACATTTGTTAAACCTGTGTGTCATACTAAATAATTTAATTTAGAAGTTTTTTTCTTTATATTTTATCTCCCAAGGAAAAATTTCTATACAAAGACACAATCTTAAGTATATGAATTTGTGCCTGTATATGTATGTGGACAGATGGGCATGTGTAATCAGGTGCTCACTCATGTGTACATATGTATTTTCAGGTTTACATGTATGCACACATGAATGGTAGGAAATCAAGAGGATAATCATTCACTTAGTTTCTTTTAAGATAGAGTCACTTGCTGGACTAGAATTCACTGATCCACCAAGGCATCAAGGCTATCTGGCCTGTGAACTCCAGGAATTCACCCACTTCTGCTTTCCCATCAGAGGGATTAAATTTTTACATGATTTTGGAAGCTCTGTTATATCTGTTCTTATTCACAGAATTGAACTTAAGACTTTCTTATTGAAAAGTAAATACTTTCTTATTGGGGTAAATATTTGGTCAGTACAAGGATAAAAATTTTAATTTTTTGAATGATGTTAACTGCTATCATTGTGAGTTGTGCTTTTTTTAAGTCAAAAATTTTGTATTCACTAGTGACTCAATATGTATCATTTGGTCCTACCATCCAGTTTATGTCACTATCCTCAGGAGTAAAGTGAGAACAACATGCCTTAAAGTCCTCCCAACACAGCATGCATGTTAGTGAAGGCCTATCCATCATGTGTTGAAATACAAATAGGCAATAGTATATGTAAGATTTTTCAACTCATGGATTTCTGACTTTTTCACTATTGCAAGACGGCTGGTAGGTACCAAAGAATGGTTTCATAGGACAGAGATGCTCATTGAATCATGTATGTAAGTGTGTTCATCCCCTCTGTTACCCTGCAGCACTTTTAGGAGAATGTGTTCAAAACATAATTTGCTTTCTTACATAGTTAGGCTACACAAAAAAAATTATTTACAAAAACCCCTTAGAATTACAATAAAAAATTACTTTTATTTTATTCTATCATGATGCTTGGGATTAGACCATATGTTTATGGTAGGCTATCACTTTTCCATTAATATCCACTCAGAACCCACATAAAGGTTTCACAGTACGTGCACACACACAAATATTAATATATAAAATTATTAAAGTGTTAAAGTGTTAATGAGCTATTATTTTTGCCTGTGAGTTCAAGTGCCTAAAACCTTTCTTTTGTGTAATTGTATCATATCATATCGATCATAACTATTATGCAATCTGATATAGAATATTCTTAATGCTAATTAAATGCTAAGCCTATGCAAACTATTAAGTGCAGAACAAGTTAATTATGTTTTCAAAAAACCTTCCTCCAAAATATTACATCTGGATTTAAAAAGTAGATTATTTCTTCACATTGATAGTTTCCAAATCATGGACAAGGAACAAAAACTTCAAACCTACTTTTATAAAGCTACCATTATATTAATATAAAAACCTGCCAAAAATTACACCAAAAGACTATTTCAAATTACTTATACTTAGGAATAGAGCTTCAAGAATTTATATCAGCAACTATACTTAGAATGTATCCATATTGTAATGGAAAGACACTTGAGTAAAGAGAACTTAAAATTATATGAACTTTGTTCCATATTCTTGAAATATTCTTAAGTATAAGTAATAATTTCTTCACTTGATTGGTATTTTTAGTATTCAATTATTATAGAAATATAGGCTTAATCATGTACATTCTTCTAAAGCTTTCTAATTGTGTGTGTGTGTGTGTGTGTGTGTGTGTGTGTGTGTGTGTGTGAGTGAGTGAGTGAGTGTTATCATAAGCAAGAATAGAAACTAAGAAATGAGTACCAAGACAGACAGGCTAGCTAGAAAGGAGTAAAAACAGTCCAATGGGGAAAACTTCTACCATCTATCTTCTCATCTGAAACAGATTTGGCTCACCTCCTTTATAACTTCCTATCCATTTTACCTGTCAGTCCATAAAGAGGCTTGTCTGTGTTTTATACTTTGTTTTGTTTTCTTTTCCTAGTCTTCCTTATTGTTAATGGTAAAGAGTTTCGCTGAATCTTAACCTGTCAAAAATCATCACTGACATATTTTGCCATAGTTTACCTCAGTTCCATAATCTAAGTTAAGATAATGTCTTAATTAGGGTTTCTGTTGCTACAACAAAACACCATGACCTAAAAACAAGTAGGAGCAAAAAGGGTTTATACAGTTATAATCTCACATTGCTATTCATCACCAAAGGAACAGGACAGGAACTCAAGCAGGACTGGAAACTTTGACCATCTAATCCAGAAACTACAGTTCTTCTTGTTAATCTGTCTGAAACACCACATAAGGAAGCTTAGAGTAGCTTAGCTCACAAATTCGCATTCTTGAAGGCACTCAAGTTGTTGTTTAGAAAGTGATGAACAATCATACTTTGATTCATCCATGTAATGGATTTATACTTAATAACAAAAATAAATGAGTTGTAAATCATGAAAAGCAATGAAGGAAACTTAAGTATATATAGCTAAATTAAAGAAGCCAGTCTAGAAAAGCTACTTACTCTATGTTTCCAATTATGTAACATTATAGAAGAGGCTGGGCTATGCATATTATTCAAGTTGCTTCCTCTTGTGATAAACACCATGCCCAAAAGCAGCTTACTGGAGTTAGGCATTTATTTATATTACACTTCCAGGTCACAGTCTATCACTGAGGTAAAGAAGGTCAAGAACTGAAGCAAAAACTATAGAGAAATCCTGCTTTCTGTCTCAGTCCAGTTAGCTTGTTCAGTTAGCCTTCCTATTTAGTCCCAGATTGGCTGCCTGGGGATGGTACCATCCACTGTAGGCTGAGCCCTGTAATATCAATCATCAATCAAAGAATATCTTATAGGTATGTCCACAGGCCAATCTTATCTAGGTATACGTCAGATGACGTTAGGCTATATCAAGTAATAGCTGAAGTTAGCTAGTATACAGATAGTAAAGGAGGAAGTGGTCACCAGGAGTTAAAGGAAGAGATGAACAGGTGAGACATGAACTTTTCATAACATTGAAAATCCATTTATGATCACAAAACAAATGAACCCCAGGAGTAAACACACTTAAGAACTAGGGACTCTTAGTGGTAATGTTTTATTAGCGTATGCTCCCTGATTTATAAGCAGTGCATCACTAGAGAATTGGGTTAATAATGTGAGACACTAAGCATTTTGGAACCAGTGTGTATATGCAGATATCTGCAGCTGCAACTAAGTTTTCTTGTGAACATAAATTTGTGTTGCATCAATCACCAACATGATTAGTGCAATCTTTTTAAAACAATAACGTGTTTGTAAGTGCTAGCAAGCACATATGACTCACAACAAAGACATCCTGGTTACAGCCTAGCTACTAAATAAAGTTACCACTAAACATTACTCATAGTATATATGAGCCCTGTAGTAATTGCTTAATCCCTGTCCTGTTATATATTATTTAATGAAGTCCAGTGTCAGCATGAAGTTACATTTTGACAATTGCATTTGCATGTCTAATAACTCTCAGTGAAGCTGAACCAAGAAAAACTAAAAAAAAAAAAAAAAAAAAAAAAAAAGTTTGCTTTTGTAAAGTACATCTAGCCTTTATGCAAAGGTAAACCATTCAGCATTTTTTTTTTTTAATTTACGTGACAGGAAGCACTATATTAAGAAGAAAATGTGGGATGTCTGAGATACTGAGTACACTGAAATCATAAATACCATTTTAAATCATGGTAGGCTGGGTAAAATAGTTTAAAGTTTCTGATTTTATAGAATAGTGTTCAATGATTACTCAGAGATGAATGAATTTTGGATGTAGTAATGGGAGGACAAGGACATGATGCCACAAAATATAAGGAACTTCCTCTAGATCCTAAGAAGAGACTGTTATTACTGCAGAGGAAAATATAATAAATAAATAAATAAATAAGAAATAGGAATTAGTAAATAGGGGTTGGAAAATGGATAAGCATATTAGGGCTCTTGCCACTCAAGCATGAGAACCTGTACTCCTTTCTCTAGGACCCACATATAAAGCTGGACATGGTCAGAGACGTGTGTAAATCAGTGTTTTGGTGGAAGGACATAGGAGGATAGCTGGGACTTGCTGGCCACAAGCTTGAGTGAGAGACTATGTTTTAGGGAAATAAGGTAGAAGTTTACATAGCAGGACATCTGACTTGTTCCTCCAGCTGTCATGGATGCTTCCCCTCAATTTGTTTATCTACTTCTCACATATACTACACATATACATAAATGGACTGCACACATATACACACTCATACATATGGAACTGAGTGACTATATGGTTCAGTTTTCCAAAATATTTTCTAGAAATTGACGTTTCTCAATAATGGAAAAGATATACTGCATTCAAGAATAGCAAAATCCCCAAAGTTACAAGTAATCAGTCATATGACAGATAATCTTTTATGAATTATGCACCCAATATTCCACTGGGTTAAAACGATTTAACAGACATTATTTTTATTGCATTGTAATATAGCTTGCTGTATATTGGACCATTCAACTTCATTAAGATTTAATAATTTTATGAATAAATATTGTTAATAAATAATTTGAAAAGTCCTATAAAGAGATAATGATGAATAGAACTGGAGAAATATATTTCTCAAGATGCTCATGTGTCCACAATATATCCAATATTCATTTGTTCCTAGACAGGAGACAGCATCTCTTTGAGTTTCTTCAAGTTTAATGTTTCAAAAAACTCCTGTCATTTTAGTGACATGCAATATGGATGTCATAAAATAATGTGGCTAATAGAGAAATCTGCTACAAAAAGATAAAATACTTGTGTGGCAAAGAGCATTGTGTAAATAAACCTAAAATATAATTTTGAACTGATTTTTAAACCTTCTACTTATTAAAAATCCTAATATGGTATCATGCAGCAGAATGAGGTGGCAAAGAAAATACTAAGGGGACATAGTAGTAGCCAAATGTCTTCCTGTAGTAAATGAGTTCAGTAAATCTTTAAAGTAACAACCATGTGTGACAAGTGTGGGTTCACTTTGTAGAATTCATATAATTTTCTCTTTATCTCAAATATTCACAAACATGAACACACATCAACTCAAATAATTACTTCCCTTTGATTTCACACTATTAAATCTTTACAGGTGCTATACTTGATGAATATTATATGTGATTGCATACTGAATAACCCCCACGTGAGAATTGTGGAAAGATCGTTATCACTGGCAGCATGAAGTCTGGAAAACAGTTTGACGTGTGAAATCTCAGGGCAATTCCTGGGGTTTGTTTCTCATGGACCATAATAGTGTAACCATGTATTAAGACCCCTCACAATTCATGCCTTCAGCATCCTGCTGGATTGGTAAATTTTTATCATTGCTCTTGACAAAATGCCAGACAAAAGCCCCTCTAGGAAGAAAGAGTTTGTTTTGGTTTATAGTCTGAGAGTATAGTCTATCATTGTGAAACAGTTATGTTGGCAGCAGCATGAGGTGAATGTTGCCTGTCAAGCATTTTCAGGACGCTGGTAACGCACATTTCTGTCCCCATACTCAAGTGGGAGATACTTTGCATACTGTGCCATATTTACAGTCCCAAGTCTATTTCTGTGACTAAAGTTTACTATCAGTAAAGTGGCAACAATCCTGCTACCCCAAGATGCCTATGAGAATAATGCCTTAAGAACTACCATAAATGTTGACCAAGTAACTTTCCTTGACTTAGATGTTGCAGTATGAAAAAACATGGTGCTTCATGTATTTTCAGGGTGTACATGTGTTACTGGAAGAACCTATAATTGTTTCTGGGCTTAACTCTCAAATTCAAGTGGCATTTATTCATTTTCATTCATTCTCATATTCAATACAGCACAGTAAGCAATGCAGAAGAGTTAGCAGGGTAAGAGGCTGAGCTAAGCTAAATTCTTTTGTGGGCTTCCTATTTTCTCTCTCTCTTCCTCTCTCTCTTTCTCTTTCTCTCTTTCACCCTTCCTCCCTCCCTCTCTCTAATGTGCAGTATCAGGCATCAGCACTACAGCCTCTCTCCACAGCTTCACTAGGGATCTGTTGCAAGACATGCTCTGCAGAGCTTAATGTCTGCTTTTCAAAGGTAGGGCAGACACCAGCACCATTTATTATATAACCACTGAGAATTCAGCCTTCACTTTTCAGGCAAATTGCTAAGTAGCTTTCAACCTTTTCTAACATCATGCTGACTCCACAGGTAGCATTGTTATTGCCATTTCACCAAAGGGAAGCTCCAGTCACAGACACATTAAGTAATTTGTTCAACAGCACTTAAGCTAATAACATCTTGGGAGAACACTGAGACTTCTTCTTTGATGTTGTCTATGAAAATGTAAGATCTAACATTGAAGTACTTGATTTTAGTACCATCTACCACTTACTCCTCCCTTAGTCACAACGTTTTATGGACAACTTTATCTCTGAGGCCTGAAATTTATATTGAATTAATTAAAGGCAGCACAAGATGTCATTAATTAAAGAATGTTTTTTTTAACTATAGGCAACTCATGGCCTGGGAGAGAAATGCAGGCCTGTCATTTGTATCTGTATTATCCTTTACATGAACCTGGGTGCTGCTTCCAGTGCCACCTGAGATACCTCATCCTCATCTCTCTCAGTAACATCCATGGTTCCAAAGACCTGTGATGTTTCGAACTCTAAAAGCATTTATTAAACAAGAAGCTGTAATTACTCTCACTCCCAAGAAATATATTTTCTTTTGTCCTGGTCCTGAAATACTGAGACACCTTTTCCAAGCTAAACTCCAGTGATTTGTAATAGTCAATCTATCTGCATTTCTTACAGGCCATACCAAAAATAAAAATAAATATGCAAAGATATTCAGCTAAGTTGGTCTTGAGTACAGTCCTTTCTTGGCTGTAGATTTACGGTGTTTTGGGTCTCTATATAATTTTGCAATTGATTTTAGTATTTCCCCACCCCTCCATGTATTCTTGAAATAATTTTAAATTTTTGAAAAACATGTAATCTTTTGTCACAAAGTATATAGGTCTTTTGACAAAGAGAGAAAAGTTAATACCATGTTTTTCCTAACTACTGGTGGTAATGTTTCAAAGGCATGTGTTATCACAGGACCTGGTGAGTATAACTATGCTGAAATATGAATCACAACAACTGAAAATTTGTTAGGGCTTTGTTCACAGGAGCCTAATTCCTTTTCCCCTCATTTGCCACCTGTTTTGTATCTGGTACCAAATCCAAATTTCCATGCCAGATTACAGAAGCAGAATTGGCTCTGAGTTGCTGTCTTTTTTTCACATCAAATTTGTACTTTAGCATGTGAGATGATGCTACTGTTTTTAGTGAAATGAACTTTGAGTGAACTCCCACAACCACTAGCTAATAACCAATAAAATAAATAATTGATTCATCTCAGAATAGTCAGACTCGGATGAACAGCAACTGGATATATCTGGTCTAGCTGCCCTCTGGAAAGCCTTACAAGTTTTGGCCTTTCGTTATTATTTCTTTTTTTCCAAATGGACAATTTTTGACAAACAGACTCCTAAGAGCAGTCAAGTGTCAAATATAAAGTTACGGCTGGTGCAGCTGCCTTTGGGATCATACGCTCCATTTATTCATTACAGGAAGCTCAGATGCACAGGCATGTGGTGCCACTTTGTAGACCTGTCAATTTAGTGCACTTAATGAACATTGATCATGCTCACCCAGTCACACTTCTCAGTGCTACACACAAGAACTCAGGAGTTCTAAATGACACCCTGGAAAGTTTTATTTTGATATATTTACTTTCACAGAATTTCTTTTTGATCAAACTAAATTAATAAAGACAAATACAATGTATCTAAGAATTAGCAACCAAGTGATATATACTAATAACAAATTTGTTTTGGTCAGCGGAGGTGTCACCTACTTTTAATCTCAGCATTTAGAAGGCAGAGATAGGCAGTCAAAGGCCACTTTGGCTTCTAAAACGAGTTCCCAGCCAGCCATATCTATATAGTAAGATGATCCCTAACAAGAAAACAAGGAAACGAAACAATGATTTAATTTGGTTTGGGTTGTCTAAATCCAAGTATTTCAATATTTAAAGTACAAAGTAGTTTTCCTTGTTGTTGTTTTGTTGTTAGCATTTAAACCAGAGCCTCAAGTCTGCCAGACACAAACAGCATTGAGTTCCATTACCAGCTTCACAGAACCAGTTTGAATGAGTAAAATCTTTAATGATCATTAAGTTACCCTGTGAATTTTTGAAATTGCATAACATTGTCTGCTCCCAAACTCATTTGTAGCACTTAAAATATTTTGGCAAAAGAATTTAGCATGCATAAATTCTACTGAGTGTACCAATCAAATAGGTCAAGATGTATCAAACATTGTAGTAAAACAAAACCAAAAACTTATGTTATTTACCTTTAATTTTGGCATCCTATGAAAATTCACATAAAGAGAAAATTTTGATTTATTATAATTGGATAAAACAGTTTTTTTTTAATTTTTGTAAGTGGATGAACTGTTTATCTCAGTTTTAGGGTGTAAGTAAAAAAAACAATTATTTTGCCCAAGCCTAATTGCATTATGGTTAGAAATCACTTACTCAAAACTGTTGTTTTGGAAGAGTGGACAAATCTGTTTTTGTAATAGACTATATACATTTATATCATCCTACATATGTTATTATTTTAGTGTTAATAATTCTTCTGTTAATTCTATCATACTGGGGCACAAAATATCTAAGGGAGACAGATGTTCTCAAATTATATCACAGTTTCATCTAAAATCCTTCTGGATTTTCCAACTTGCTGATAAAAATTAAAATTGAATCCTAATGCCAAATATTACGACACAAATACAACCTCAGACTTTGCAACTTTGAAGAATAAAATGAGCATTGCAATTAAAAGGAAAAGCACCTTTAGAAAAAATGCCTAGCATGTTTCTAAGGTCTTGCCATTCAAACCTTTAAACATACGTCTGAATGACGCATTCTCAGAAGTACTTATTGAAGAGGTTTATTTTCCATTGGAGAAAATTGTGAATGATATACATGTACAACAGTAGAAAAAAGGTTCTGAAAGTTTTGGTCCAAACCTATGTTAGAGTATTAGCTCCTAAAAATGATAAGGCAAACTGATATGAAAGAATATGCTTGCCCATAAAAAAAGCATTATATATTATAATAATATAATACTGTGATAATTCCCTTAATAAATTATATATATGTATTTATGTTGGATATATATGTATTCCCCTCATACATAAATATGTATGTAAATACAAAGAGTAGATTTCTAAAAAAAATAGAATTTCTATCTTTGTGGACAATGAAAGCAAATGAGATTTTGTTTCAATTTACTTTTAAAGTAATTATTAATAAATTTATGTAATGCTTATGTAATTTTATGTAATTTTGTGTTTTGTATAATATATTATGTAATCTATATGTGTTTTATGTGTTCTGTCTTGTATATATTATATAATATATGTGTGATTTTGTTTTTAGAAGAAATTTTATAAAACAGGTTGAAAGAGAATGGTAGTAAATCCATCTATTTTTATTGAAAAAATATATGCCATGTGTCAGCCACTATTCATACCTACAGATGCAAAGAACTAAAGAATGTACTAAACTTAATCTCAGACACTTAAAACATTAGGAAATATATAAACAAATCTATTTCTTATTAAAGTTTGGAAGTTCAGAGAATTAGTCTGGCTAGAAAGATAGTTAAGCAATAAAAAGCACTAGCTGCTCTTTCAGAGAGCCTACATTCAGTTCTCAGAACTCACGAGGTGGCACACTTCTGTCAATAACTCCACCTTAATGGGATCTGGTGCTTCTAGCTTTGTGGACACCAGACACTCAGGTGATTCACAGATACACATGCAGGCAAAACATAAAATAAAGAGAAATTCATCGATACTTTAAAGGTACAAAGAATTAATAATTTGATAATTAACTGATTAATAAAATTCTCTTGAAGAAGAAATTTTTGTAAGTATCTGAAATCTATATGTGTCAAATAAAGGGTGATAGATATTTATGAAGTTAAAAATAATGGAAATATTAACAGAGCATTAGTTGGCTAACAATTATATGAGAGGTATAATTATTAAACATTCTTTTTTATTTTTTATTTATTTTTGAATAAAGTCTTATTTTTTTATCCATGTATCCCCTTCCCCCTCCTGCCCCTCCCAGTCACTCTCTCTTCTCTCCATCTCCTTATCTCCTCCCCAGCAAGGGCAAAAGGTCCCAAGGTCCCAATCAGCAGGACTTGGTTGTAGAGACCTATGCCCTAGCTGCATGGGAATCTCTACAGGAAGACAATAAGTTTATACATTATCAGCACTCCACTCAATTCCCCTGAGCCATGAAGTGAGGGGTTTGATGCAATTTTTCCTATTTAGTGCTGAGTGATCCAAGGTTCTCACTCTCATTGTCCAGTTGCACATCTCTGTATTTGTTCTCATCTACTGCAGTGGGATGCTTTTCTGATGATGGCTGATGAAAACAATGATCTATGCCAATGGGAGAAAAACATTCTATTGTCATGTTCATTTAGCAGAATTGTAGTATTTGGTTTTCTTCTAGGTCCTTATCCTATCTGATCCCAGGTCCTGGGCCACCAATATAATGCCTGGCATTGATTCTGTCTCAGATAATTGGCCTTAAATCCAGTCATATGGTGGTTGGTTATTTCTATAACCATTTTGTCATTGTTATAGGAGTGCACCTTTCAGGGAAGTCACCATTGTAGATTGCAGGGTTTATAGCTGACTTGATGGTTACCTTTCTCCTCTGATAGTGTGCAAAGTACCTTCCAGTACTGAACAATAGTCAAACTATATGTAGGTACTAGCTCTATTACTTTGTGTTCAGAGAATTATGAAAGTGTCATCTTCAAATAACAGTAACATTAGTTTGTGGAAAGCATCCTATTTTTGTAGTTTTTAGGGATGATAAATGTTTCATTGTGATTCTTGAATATTAGAAATTAAAGAAATCTAAAAGTCGTATAATGAAATCATTCTCTAACTGAAGAGGAAAGATAGCATATTACATGCAGGAAATACTTCTCTTTAGAGAATGGCGCCCTAGGAAATGCTCTTAGGTTACATGTGAAGCCTAGACATAAATATATGCATCCATGTGTGCTTCAAGAAATTTTAGAGAAATATATTTGACTGTTTACCTTCTACAGAACCTGGAATATCACCATGTGTCCTTTTGTTATGTAATTCATTTCTGGTTATAGACCTAAGCTATGCCTTTATTGGCAAAGCCACATGTTAAGGCAACTGGAGAGACAATGCAGGTCAAAAACCTATTTATATGTCTATTACTGGCAAAGGTATAGCCTTAGTAAATGTCTGTTGGGTGAAGTTGGATTGAATTAGATTGAAATAAATTGAATTGCTTTGAGAGAGCTGAAGCTATTGCCAATTATTACTGCATCCTTTGACCAAGTTTCAGCTGAAATTTCAGCAATTATGCTTTCAATCAAGACTTGATTGAATGGATATCCATAAATACCCAACCAGAAATACAATTTAAGGCAGTAGGTTTAGATATTAAATAAACATAGTGCCTAGGAGAATGAGACTTACACTACACAGAGGAAGATACTGCGCAAAACACTACCCATGTGTAATTGTAATTTAAGGACTGTCCCAAAGGGGTAACTATACAAGATGGTAGGAGTCATTGAGGTTGAAGTGGAATCAAAAAGATATCCCATAAATAGAGTCTTAAGATGGTAATTTTACAGGCAACTAAGATAAACAACATACATAGAAGAAACCTATTACTGTGCTACTTGCTTTTATTATTTTTCTAAATTGTTGAATTATCTCGCTGATTCATTTTCTCTTGGCCTCTGGTATCATACATTTGAACAATGATTACTGAATGGAAACATTCATGATCTTATACTTGATGAGAATATTACTATTTTCTACTGTGGAAATAGATGCACATATATCTATCTATCTGCTATCCTATTATTATCTAGATATTACCATCTATCTATCTTATCATCTATCTATCTATTTCATCTATCTATCACTTATCTAACATTTATATATTTATATTATGTTCATTCTTACTACAGTTTTTAATTGCTACACTTTCAGTGACTTGTATTTCATTGTTAGTTGATTAATGTATTTTTATCTTGTAAATAGTTATGAGTATAAAATTGTGTATTGCAAATCAAATTAATACATTAAACTGCAGATAACTTTTAGAACTATATTTTCCTAACTTTGGGAACTTATGAGGCAAATGTTGACATTTTTATCTTTTTTAAAAGTATAGAGTGGAGGACTTGAAGTTACAGCTTTTACTATTAAATACATCTTTACAGGGTGGAGTAGTATATAACTGCCAAGATTATTATTTTTGCACTACTTAATATCATCAGTATATTAAGTAAGAAAGAAGATGAAGTTGATCTATGATAACTTAAAAATTGAGTTACGTGGGGACTGAAGAGATGACTCGGAGAGAAAAAATGTTTACAACACAATCTCAAAGACTTGAATATAATCCCAAAACCCAAGTAGAGGTTGGAGAGATTAGATTCCACAAAATTATATTTTACCTGCACACTTATGTCCAGACACATTTACCCTTCACATTTTTCATATACATGCAAACACATAACATAATGGATTTAAAAATTAAGCTTTAAAATTGAATTAGATATAGTGTGTATTTTGTGTACATATTGATTGAGATAAATTATGGTCCAATTTTGTTTTTGTGTGTATGAATTGATTACTTTTATGTGTCTGTGATAAAACACCATAACCAAAGCACTTTATAGAATAAAGTGCTTACTTGGCTTACAGTTCCAGAGTGATAAGATTTTATTAGGGAAGGAAATCATGGCAGCGAGTAGCAAGTATGTTGGCTAGCATCTGAGAGCTCACATCTCAAACCACAAACAAAAAGCAGAGAGAAGACACTGGAAATGGAACATGGCTTTTGAAACCTCAAATCCCATCACCAATAATATAATTTCTCTAGGAAGGCTGTGCCTCTTAAGTCAAGCCAAACCAAGTCACCAACATGGAACAATGTATTCCCAAGAATATGAGGGAAGGAAGACATCTCATTCAAAGTATCAGTTTGAATATATGTGTGGGGTTTTATGTATGTGGATGTACTTGTATGTGTGAATGTGCACACACAGTGTACTTGCTTTGCAATAAAGAGGGCAATCTGTATGTTATATATTAGGAGTCTTTTACCTTGTTTTTGAGAACATGGCCTCCTATTCATCTAGAATTCATAATCATGCTATGAAGCTTGGCTAACAAACCCTAGGCATCCACCTGTCTCTGCCTGTCCAGCATTTTATGTCAATTCTTTGAATCAAACTAAGGTACTCATGTTTACAATGTGAGCCCTTTACCAACAGAAATGTCACCAACCATTTAACTTCTTTGTCTTAATTGTTTATGCTTTCTACCTGATTTCAAAACAATGAATTCTCTTTATTGTCAATCTTTCTTGACATGTTTTAAAACTATAAATTTCATAGTCTCATATATACTGATGAATGGAAAGATTCTGAAAAATTAGGGCATTTTGAAAATTTAATATATTTAATTGATAGTTATCATGAAATTCTTCCTCTTAGAAAACATTTGGCACAATAAAAATGAAGTACATATCAATAACTACTATATGTATAATTTTTTTCATAAAGAACTCTACTCCATTAAAGCACATTAAAATTAAATGCTCTATAGTAAAATAATCTCTATTAAAAGAATCAGTTATTTTAATTCTTTTTTCACAGTATGATTAATGACAGCTTGTTGCTGCCAAAAAATGTGCACTTTATATAAAGCTTTCTATGTTATGAAATTTAAATCATATCATTGTAATAAATCAAGCCACAGATTCCTAAAGCCATGTATTTTCCTCTTTGGAACTCTCTGATTCAGAGCAATATTAATAATAAAAAGCTCTAACAGGTAAAGTTTTAAAAAAAGTTATGTGCATAATTATTATCTCTATATTGATTAAAATGCACATGTTCATGCCACTCCTGAACATTCTCATCAAAGAATTCTTGTTTCTAGTCTAATACCCTTTTTTAAATGGAAATAATGAAAGGCTATGAGACAGGTGCTTCTAGTATCAATTCTGAGAAGCTTTGAAACATGCAGCCTTTATCTTTGAAGAGCCTTGTCCTTTTTACAGGAGTGGAGAGAGGGCCACGTGTTGAGAGAATATGTTTTGATGAAAGCAGGTAATGGTGTTCTGAATATACTGATGGGACACAAATTCCAGATACAAATAACAATTTGTTTGTGTCTTTGCCATTGTTCGTAGTAATAGATGCATTCCCATATCCCTTATATTTTACACTCAAAAAATGTTGCCATGCTTCTAACAACTATGCTTTCTATTTCATTCATTTTCTTGAGTTTCAACTTCTTTTTACTTAGATTTGTGCTGAAGTTCAGAGGTTCAAATATTTTTACTCTTTCCTTTCCTGCCCCTTCTTACCTTGACCCTATATACATTATTTATTTGCTTACTTACATGTGGACTTATTTATTTGTTTTTTTAATGGAAAGTATGAACAATACATTTTAGTTATGTGAAAAATGAAAGATAGGAACCTTGTACAGTAAATAACATAATTTAGAGAGTTACAAATATGGAGGGCAAACCACTGTTGTCTGGCAGATGCAGTGAGATCAGTTAAGGAATGTGAGCCAGGTCTACAGAACTGTTCTTAAGTATTTGTTTGGCATTTGTTATTTTTGATCTAAAAGAACCTCTGAAAGGCATTCACTAGTTTGAGGTTTAGGATGGGAAAAGCACAGTAGTATATTCACTTACACATATGAAAGACAAAGACCTGACATGTGTAAAACAGAAGGGTATAAGATAGACTGTAGCAATGATCTCTATTCCTATACCACTATCCTTAAAATAGAATTAGATGACTATTTTTATATTGGATATATGTGTCTAAAGTTTCTCGCATTGGGTACTACAGGCATCCTTTTAAAACCAAGCAAGAAACCCCTGGGGTTAGGACATGAATGTTGACAAAGACTGGAATTCTAAAAACAGCAACCATTTGATACAAATGCAGATTTTCAAGTTCTACTACATACTTATGAAATCAAAACCAGGGGAGAAAACCAAGACATCTGTGGTGGATCTTAGCTTTTTAATTTTAATTGTATTTATTTATATTTATGTGCAGATAGTGATCCAGTGCAGGGCTTTACTCATCCTAGACAAGCATTCTTCCCTTGAGCCACACCCTTAACACCACACCCTCAGCTCAGGAAACTGATTGTAATAGGCATCTTATCTTATCTCTCTGACATACTGATGACATACATTGAAATTTGAGAGCCATTGCTTTGTTGAATCTAGCAAACCAGTAAATTCTTGATTTACTCTTTATATTATAGAATTACGATAATATGCTTAGTTCTAATAGGTTTGTTTACTTTTGACTTCTATCTATTCTTTCGTTTCCATTTCATGTCCATGAGTGAAGGTTAAGCATTTCTCCAATATAGGCAGATTGGAATTTCTTGCCTCTTAGCTTGTATTTAACTTCCTGACTCTTTAGAAGAAGGGTAAGTCAGTCCCCAGTCCTCCTGTGTGTATCTGAGGCAGTAACAAGTCTGGTGGCTAGGAAAAGATGGCATTGTGGAGAAAAAAAAAAATGATACAGATGAATATTTGAAACTGTTGAATTTTTAGCAGGTTTGGTTATGATATGATGACCCATTTCTAAATCCCAAGGTACTGAGCTCTGCAGCAAGCACTAAAAGGGTCAGGTTCTCCTGACTTATAGTTCAACAGTTTGGCTGTTTTAAAAGCAATGCTTTATGGAAAAGAAATAATCTTTGGAAGTAAATTTTTGTTTTTAGCTTCAGAAGTGTCCAAACCTGTGCTAGAGCAGAAGCCTCTGGCAATAAGAGATTAAGAAAGCCAAGTGAAATGCACAGGTTTATAAACATCAAAAGCAACTTTCTTTTTTTTCATAAATATTGCATTAACAGAAATGTTCTTGAAATTCAGTTATCTTCTCTACTACCCAGACTACTTTTTTATTTCATGTCAGCCAAGGCTTTTGGTGAAGGACAGTGACACCGACATTACATTATATATAGGATCATTCTTGGAAATCACCTACATTTAAGCTACATTTGGTAAGAATTAGTTTGACCATGTGTTATTGTGCCTTGGTTAAATCTTTAAAAACTTCAATAAGTAAATAAAAACAATAAGAAGGTAACTTGTAAATTGCTCATAAAGCAATAGCTTCTTTCCTTTCATTCACATTAAACTTCCTGAGCTTTGTATGCTAGAATGTGTAATGGATGTACACATGAGCATTTTGAGACTGAAGATATGTGAGTTTGTCTTGGAATGTATAAAATATTTAGCTTTGCAATGCATAGCTATTTTTATTTCCTTTTTAATTTCTTTTACTCAACTCTGCTTTCGAAGATTTTTTTAAAAGTCAAAGATGTTAAAGCAGAATAAATGTGTCATCCAGGCCCTTTGCTTCACTGGAAGTTGATTGATCTTAGAGGCTGATGCCCTATAATCCAGTATATGGACTGAAAATTATACTTAGATTATCTGCAATTTATTTATACAATACTGCTATGAATACAAGGTAAGTTTCCATGTCTTGCATCCAGTCAATCACAAAGTAAGAAAAAATTTATAAGCACCTTCAGGATTTTCTTAAATGAAATTTATTATGTTCTGAATTACTAAGAAATTATTTATATACATATATATGTATCTACAAAAATGTATGTATGTAGTTACATATATATGTTTGTATGTATTCAAAAGTAACATTTTCAAAATAAGAAAAGTTATCTTATTATTTAAGCTTTCCAGGTAGGTATGATGTGTTCAAATTAGTCTTGCTTACAAAACAGGACCCAAGAGAAATAAAATTGTAATTCCCAATATATGTGTTGCCGAAAAAGATACCTCTTCACGGGAAATATTCTAATAAAATGACAAAAAAAACCTTAACCTCTAGAGGCCTCTTTAGCAACATATACTATTCTGGAAAATAACAGGTAATATATAAGGTTTTAGAGTAGATTTTCAGTTCAAATTTAATTTTAAGTTTTGCAGTACCTTCAGCTGTAGTATTCAAACAACATTTTTTGCAAATGCAAAGAGAAAATTATGAGATCCTGCAGTGTGACTAATTGCTAGCTATTGTCTGTAAAAAGTGACTTGGAAAGTCTCCTCCTTTGCATTATAGTGTGCTCACAGTCCTTGACAACATGGGGATGCAGCAGGGTATGTGTAACCACCAATAACAACAGTGTACAGATTTAAAGGTGGTAGATGTACAGCAGGTTAAAAGAAAAGCCTAATGTTAAATGTATTTTTATGGAAATGAAAATGTAGAAAAACTTGATTCTTTAGGAGGCCATATCTTCATCCTGATTAGCTTCCTTTGAAATTGCCTCTTTCTAATACATATTTTCTCCTAGCATTTCTTTTTATTCTTCCCTCCAGTAACTAATATTCCATAATGTATAGTAACTATACTCTTTAAAAAAAACTGTAAGGTAATTTACCTAGTGTAAAAAAAACTTTTTATGATGAAAATGCATTTGAACTAATTTCTTTTAAGTACAAATTTAATAGAAGCTTAAATCAGACCTGCAACCTTGTGAAAATTTTCAATTCTTATGTCATTTTATTACCTTTATTTGCTTTGTATCCTTTTTTATAATTTCATTAAATATAACTTAGAATTAAGCATAGAATTATCCAACTAATTGGGGTTTTATAAATTATTAATATGGATGTATAAAATATGAATAAACAATGCCCAGTATTTGATGAGATCTAAAGATGTAAGCAAAAAGAGTACATGGATAAATGGATTGTTTCTAATTATGAGATAAAAGAAATACAGGTCTTGGGACCATAATGGGAGTCATCTGTTCATCTACAAAGCTTTGTGCTAGAAATTAAGATAACTTTTAACAGAAGAAAACCTTAAGGCTTATTTTTCTCTAAAGTTTTTATGTTACACTGCTTAAATACTAAACTGGATTTTCTTCTCGCATAGGAAGTTTCCTATCAGTATGTTTGGGAGATTCTTTGATAAAGAGAAAAAAATTGTAATGACATCTTGCATCCATCATCAATAAAGGTTCATCTTGTGGTAGTCTGAGGTTATGAGTGTAACCATAAAACACAACTGGTCAAAATGCACAGAGTAAGTGACTGTGGGTGCCCAGAGCCAAACGGGACATCTGATACAATGACCATGTCTAAGATTCAAGGAAGATTGTGCAAGAGGAGGCAGAGACATAGTCAGAACCTGAAGAGTATAAAGACTATTTCCAGACAGTAGCTTCTGGCTTTGACAGTAATTCTGCCCCCATGAACTCTTAACAATAGGGCTGCTGCTCTAGACCTTCAAAAGAGTGCACTTGCCAACAGAAATGCAAGAAAATTTCATAAAGATCTGCACGTAGATAAAGAGTGGTTGCTTTTTGTGGACAGTCAATGATGCTAAGGGAGAAAGAAAGTTTTTTCAAGGATGTGTCTCTCAATATTAAGTGATCAACCCTAAACACATCCAGACTATACTAAATTGATGGTATATGAAGCATACATGCATATAAATAAAATTCACATATGTATATAATTTTAGGAGAAGGGAACATTAATTTTAAAGTGGACATGGCATGGGTTGAATTTTGGACAAAGAGAGGTGGAAATAATACAAATACAATATACTTGTGTAAATTTTTTAAAATTTAAAAACAGATTAGTGATACTAACCTTGATGGCACTATTCTGTTACATGAACATAACACTGTTTGAAATGTTTAAATTGTGACATCAAACCAGCATTACAAGTATCTGTCATGATCATGACATACATGTGGATTCTAAATGAAGTGATAAATGACCAGACTTCTTTTTTTCATTCCTAATTTGAATATTTACACTTGGTCTCTCTGAAGGGGTAGTTGTGAAAAGACTTCACATCCTGGATTTAGTTTATGAGGAGATGTGTCTATGAATAGATACTATTTTATAAAGAATAGTTTTCCAAGGAAGTTGCTGTAAGACCACCACCCTTTTAAAGAACTTAGAAACATGCAAAGCAAATGTTCCTTTGATAAACATGTCCCTCTGATGTAATCAATGAGCTGGCTCCACTGCGGTTACCATTGATTCATCTAGTGGTGAGCTGGAAATAATGCAGGAAATGAAAAACATGGCCTTATTTTTCATTCATGACCACTGGATTCTTGAAGGACACCTGTGCCTCCCTTGTTCTTTCTCACCATTACCATTCTTTCCTTTTGCAGTGTTTTACCCTCCCTTAAAGTACCAATACAAGTGCCCTTTTAAAGAATCTTTGCATTAGTGCTACAAGGGTTTGAAAGACTCTTTGTGAATCCATATGGAACTTTTATAGTGAAGAGTTCAAATCACCACTAATCACAATGGTGGAACAAGAACAAATATATTATTCACTTTGAGATCTTGTCAGAGTATTTTAGTCCAGGAGGATGGAGATACATTTTAAATCTCAGTGTTTGCCTAACCTTCTAAGCAAGACTGAGCTGATGATCTGCTAGAGACCTATAATCTGTGTAAGAAAATGTCACTGAGGATAGGGGCTCTGAGGTAGGTATGCACCACAGTAGTTGAAAACCATGGGGAGTGCTCCAGTTTTTATTTGCTCTCATTTAGTTATGTGGTAGGTTTCTGTTTCATCAAAAAAACAGCTTCATTTGATGCACTTGTGGCATATATATTTCTTGTTTATCTGTTGGCTATGAAGAATTAAAATGTTTTACAGAGTTTGTCTGATACATTACTAAGTATATTTAAATTTGAATTATTACTGCTTCAGGGAACCTCGTGCTAGCATATTTCTCAACAGTTGCAAATACCTTACTTTATAATCCTCTGTCATTATTGATCCTTCATCCATTATGATGTAATTTCATCTGCTTACATATTTTATTAAAGTTACTTTTCATTTAGTATTATTTAAATATGTGTTCAAAGATGACCAACATATCCCCCATACAGGCACTCTAGATAAATTGATAGACATTTTTCTATGGAGCCTGTGTTCTGGTTAAGGAAGACAATGCACCAGTTTTACTGGCACATGACTGTAGTTTTAGGCAGTAAAATAGGAGGATCTGGAGACCAAGACCAGCCTGGGATAGGTTACAAGTGAACAAAAGATGGAAAAGAGAAGAGGTGAGATAGAAAGAGAGAGGAAACACACTGATACAGTGTTAGGTCAGGATATGGGCAGGGACATGAAGATAAAAGGTAAAAATAAAGAATGAAAGGCATTGCTAACAGTAGAAAAACTGGGTACAAAAGTTCTCCCCTCAGGATAGGAGCTATCGGGCCAGAGATGTGATAACACCCAAGAGGAGCAGAGAGAATATTTCAGAGAGAAGCAACAACCCTAACAGAAGTTCTTACATTGCATGGAAGAGTGAGAAAATCCAGAAGGGCACCTGAAGATGTTGAAAAGGATGAATCAGAGTGGGAAGGAAAAGGCAGTCACAATATACTCAGATTCTAACTCTACTAAATAGAAAGAGTACAGCAGTTTGGAATTGTTAATGAGTAAGAGGCTGACAGAAATGAGATCACATACAATTCTACTAGACACATGTCTAAATTCAGTGAAGATTCTGAGTATAAATTCATGTCTCATCTTCACAATGCTTGATGTGGGCATGGAGTCTTTCATCACCACTACAGTATATCACTTAGGATGGATAAATAGAGTAAGAAAAAAAAAAAAACAATTAAAGTCTCTCCAATTCCATTGTTGTCTTCTGTGTTTCTATTATAAACAAAACATTTTTATTTTTCAGTCTGTGTTGCCTTTTAATATCAGAACTCACAGATTCCTACTGCTGTGGCATTCTAACCTTTGACAAAAGTAAGCTCACAGCTTACTAAATCTAGATAATTAGAATTTCCTACATTGCACGCTTTAAATGCTATTGCTTTTTGCTTTTCCCACATGCTGCAGAGTTTTAAAAAAAAATTCTGATTGGCTTGACAGATTGAGCATGATTGAATGTCTGCTTAAGCTTTCTGTGTTTCCATCTGATTGCTAATCCTGAAAGAGAAGGCTAAACCAGAATCCCCAGCTGAGAGGTCAGAGGATCAGAAATCCACTCCTTATAATGAAAATCTCCATGGACAGAGCAGTTGTGAAGTGCAGGGGGATCCTAGAATCCAGATGTCTGTGATGATTCTCTTTAGGGAACCTGGCTATCCCTCTCTACTAAGTGGTCACAATATGTACAGGTTCTAACACCTGAGAATAGATAGAGCATGCATTTTGCAATTGTGGTGAATCCAGGAACAGACATGCAGCTGGGTATGTCCTCCTTGTGACATCTCATAAACTATACTAACTCTTCTTTAGAAAATAATATTTAAGTATATAGACAATTTTGTGTCAATAGATATAAATGCCTTAGTACCTAAGTTCTTTTTCTATATAATTAAGTATAACATGTTTTTCCTATGGTTTCTTATAAATTATCTATAAAAATTACCATATATTTTCAAATACAAGCTGAAAGACAACTTGAATGTCATAAATTATTCATGAATAATCATAACAATTGACTAACTATTTTCATTTCCTTTCACATGACTAATATTTTTGTTCCTTGATTCTGTTTGTCATCTAGTTAGTGTCTTCTTGTCATCGTTTTGTCAGATGGTGTATTTGGCTGGAGATCCTTTAATCCATCATCCTCTTTCACCTTTTCTGTTGGCACTTGGAAATGTGCCTAGTATCACTTTAAGGCTTTGTGGAGAGTTTGGAGTAGCCAGCTATTGGGGCAGCCCATTTTCTCTTATTACTATCCCTGACAATGGTGAGTCTGCCCTCTTCTACAGCACTCCAACTTAATCCCCACTGCATAAAAGAAAAATCAGCTAAGTGTTATATAACTGAACGAATAGATGAATGAATGAAAATTTTGATTTCTGTTTTGGTTTTGATTGGGTTAGTAAATCTCCTTTTTTCCTAATCTGACAATTCAATTTAGGTACATAAAGCTCACAATTTTCTGTGACCTTAGGGAGGTCATAGAAAAGGTTTGTGTTAGCCACAGACAAGGAGAGATTTACTATATGTTTTCTCCCCTTAAGGAAAAAGAAATCCCTATTATCTGATATGGCACAGTTTTGCTCCTGTTCTATTATCCAACAGACTATGATGCCTATGTTATAATGAGCCTTACCACACTGATGCAAAGACCAGTGAATGGTATGCTAATGTGGATTGAATATAGAATCAAGTTTTCTCTTTCTTTGCCTCCAGAATTTTAGAAGATTTTGTTGCTATCCCATAGTTAAATGATGATATTCTTTAAAGCCTGGTTTTACTCATGCCAATTATTTTCTCATTCTCTCCCTGATTTTCTTCACAAAACTTCAGGAACTCTTATCTTCTAGTATATTTTCCTGTGGCTCATTCATACTTTCACCCTTGCTCCTTGAATTGAATTTAGACTCTGATGTAGAACTTGTCTGGAAAGTGCAAGCATCACCTGCTATAAATAAACATTGAGTTTTCTTAGGTTTGATACTACACAAGGCTCTACAGCATATGTTGTATTTTGTTCTATAAGCATGTTGTCAGTTGAACTCTTGCTATTTTTTTTGGTCTTAAAATTACAGGACTAAATATGTTTTAGGAGCAAAAAGCAGGTTGAGGAAATGGTTCACTATGACTTTGGAAACAGTCAAATTATGCTTGTAGCCTTAATGAAAGTAATATAATAACTGTGTTATTCTTTACCCAGTCCTCTGCTCCAGCCATCAAACTTTTTTATTCCCTGAAGATTATAGGTTAGAAATTATACAGTAATTGGTTAACAAGAAATAACTAAGAGGAAGAGAATGTGACCAATAGTTATATCACTCCATCCTATTTTATGTGCTCAGAAGTGAATTATTTCTCCCTGCTCAATAGTCACAAATAGTAGGTACAAGGTAAGTTGGCTGGAATTTTGAATGTGACTTTCTGACCCTCAGCTCAGAACATAAAGATCCCGGTTCTCTTACACAGAGGCATTTGACCTCATTTCTCTGCTGTCTGCATCTTCATCACTTGGCTTACTGTGGAATATATAACTTTTGACATAATAATGTAGAACTGCGGCTAGAAATAGACATCACAAGAAAAGCATGAATTAGGATGTTACAGAAAAAAGGTTCTCTGACATTTTTTCTAATAGTTCCAGATGCCATTGTTTTAGGCATCCCTCTTAGCATGTCCTGCCAGATGACCTAGAAATAGTACTAGAAAGTGTGGATTGCTGTTTACTGGTTTTGATTTGGAGGCTGGTCTTTGTAGGGTTACTATTACTGTGATGAAATACCATGACTGAAAGCAATTTGGGAAGGAAAGGGGTTTTTTCACTCAAATTTTTATTTAACAGTTCATCAATCTAAAGCAGGGAGGAAAGAAATTCATTCTTGGTTGTAACCTGGAGACAGGAGCTGAAGCAGAGGCCATGGATGGGTGGTATTTATTAGCTTACCCAACCCACTTTCTTATAGACTCCAGAACAGGGACAGCACCACCTGCAAAAGGTTCAGCCCTCCCCCACTGATCACTAATTAAGAAAATGTCTTACAGCCATATCTTCTGGAGGTAGTTTCTCACTTGATGCTCCTTCCTCTCTGATAAATCTAGCTTGTGTCCAGGGACATAAAACTTGCCACTATACATGACCCCTTGTCAAGTTGACACACAAACCCATCACTTTTCAATTAGAACCTTTTCTTTCTTATTCCCAAGAAGGGATGTTAATATTAATATCACATAATAAAGCATAACTTGAAAAGTCCCACAGTCCTTACAAATTCAAATACAATGAATGTTCAGTCTCTTTAGATTATCTAATCATTATAAAAATCCAAAAATCATTTTTAAATTTCAAAGTCTCCCAACTGTGGGCTCCTGTAAAAAAAAAAAAAAAAAAAAAAAAAAAAAAAAAAAAAAAAAAAAAAAAAAAAAAAAAAAAAAAAAAAAAAAAAAAAAAAAAAAAAAAAAAAAAAAAAAAAAAAAAAAAAAAAAAAAAAAAAAAAAAAAAAGAAAAGAAAAAATCAGAATTAAGTTAAATAGTTCTACAAGGGAAAAGAACCAGGCACAGTTACAATTTGAACAAAGCAAAACCAAATTTCAACAGTGCTAATTACTCAATGCCCAGGTGTCTAGGAATCACACTTGATCTTCTGGACTCTACCAAAGAGCGTGGAGTCAATTCTGCAATTCTGTAGCTCTGCCCTCTGCAGCACAGAGAGCTTGTCATCTAGGCTCAGGTTGGCACTCCTCCACCTTTGCTGCTATTCTTGGTGGTCATTTCATGGCACTGGCATCTTGAAAAGTGCAGGCTCCCTTGCTGCAACTGTGTTGTACTGTCACCAAAAGCCTCTCCTAGGCTTTCTTTAGAGACTCTAACCCTGCCAGACAGTGCCAAGCCTCAGCCATTTTTCAAGACCCTTCAAAACCAGCACTACTATGTGACTATCACACTACTAAGCTCAGCTGCTAGCACCAAGTACAATCTTGACTATGTCTGGAACCCAAATTCTGCATGCTGACTCTAAGGAACTGCTTGTCTGGAGTTTTTATCCCAATGATGCTGGTCTCTTCTTTATCACTGGTATTTTCTCAGTTCCAGCTGCCAACACCTTGTAACCCAGCAAAGCAATGGCTTCATTTCAGTAGTTCTGGCTACTTGCTAATCACAGCCAGTTTTTAAGCCCCAGCAAACCAGAGCTATAGATCCTTCGTACAAAAATCCCAGCAGAGCCTTTACTTCTCGTTGAAATTTCACAAGTCTGTCATTTATCTTTTGCAGTGCTTTCAACATTATCTTCCAAGTTCCCACAGAACAGCTCACTGACTTCTCAACACTCAATAACTTTTCTAGCCCACATTTCCAAAGTCTATTCACCCAAATCAGCATGGGCAGGTCTCTCTCAGCAATACCCAACTATCCTGGCACCCACTTGTCTTACTTGGGGTGCTGTGGCTTAGATAAAACACCATGACTAAAAGTACCTTGGGAAGACAAGGTTTATTTCACTCACTGTTCTATGTAACAGTTCTTCATCAAAAACAGTGAGGGCAGAAAGAAACTTATGCATGGCAGAAACCTGGGAGCAGGAGCTGATAAATAAGCCATGCAGGGATACTGCTTCCTGGCTTCCCCTGTCTACTTACAGGACCCAGAACCATTAGCCTAGCCATGGCACCATCCACAATGGGCCTATGTATTGCTAATTAAAATACCTTACTTCTAGATCTTATGGAGACACTTTCTCAGATGAGGCTCCCTCCTTTCTGATGAACCTAGCTTGTGTCAAGCTGACATAAAACTAGTCATTACAAGCCACTTTTAAAACTTCAGGTGAGGAAGTCTTCTTTTAATTTCATCCACATTTAGTATGTTTAGGTATATTTCATATTCTGGTTATAGCTTTTGATCTTTACTCACTCCATTGTAATCATAGTCCACATGGTATATTTAATATTAGCACCATCTTATAAGAGAGAAATCAACCTCAAGTTAGGAAACTTGTCCAAGGTGGTCAGACTGCTACAGAGTGAAGGATACATGGTCAGACTGAGTTCAGAGTTTCTTCTATTGAGGACTTAAGTTCTGATGCTCAAAGAAGTGTATTAGATCTCCTTCCCCAGGGTTTATACCATAGTTGGAGTCACCTTGAGATTCAGCATACTTCCAGGTCATTCGTGAATATGCTCACTTTGTTGTCAGCAAGTAACAAATGGGACATAATAACTCTCCTTCTCTCTGTCTTGTGTCATGTTTGATTATTCTGGTTTTAGTCTCTTTTTAGTTTTATTTTATGTGTGATATTTTTCCTGAAGTATGTCTGTGTAGCACTTACAGGTCTCGTGTGTACCAGAAGAGGCTGTTGGAACCCTAGCACTAGTGTTACAGATAGTTGTGAGCCACCATGTGGGTGCTGCCAGTCAAACTTAGATCTGAAAGGATATGCTCTGCTCCTAACTACTGATCTTTAGCTCCTAATTTTTTATTATTTATTAAATAATTTTGTCCTCATGTATTTAGCCTTCTAAGTCACATTTCAGTGGAAGCACAAGCATTTATCCTCTTCTAGTTCATATTTCTAGGCCTCACCCAGCAAATTACTATCAACCCTATGTCTCCAAAATTTTACAATTAACATAGGAAAAAAGTGTGATCAAGGTCTAGAAGCATAAAATGGAACATCTCTCTGCTACATATGGGATCTAAGGTTTGATTCTCAACAAAGAGGAAAAAGGAAAAGGAGAGCAAGAAAACATATCTAACAGAAGGACTATCTGCCATAACTGACAGAAACATGATACATTTCTACCAGTAGGAAATTACTGACCATCAGCTTGTATCTGATTTGTCTAAGACCACATAAGAAAACTATAGTCATGATAATTATACTAAAATGCATAATAGGAACTATTTATTACCTAAATATATAAAACTTCCTAAATATTTTATATAACATTGCACTTATTGATATAATATTATGAAGAAATGTATGCTTTTTGTAATATATAGTCATCATATGTATGTTGTACATGCTTTGAAATTTATGGAAATAATACAGAAAAATGTAGATTAAAAAATTATATAACTTGCTCAAGATTATCTAGCTAAGTAAGATACGGAATTATAATTCAAATGATGGCAATTTGGCTTCACAAGCTTTTAAATGTTAAACTGACTAAAATTTAGTATGTTTCCTAAATTTAGTATGTGTATGTAGTCATTTATACAAAATTGTACTTGAAAAACTCACTGCTGGTGTTTCATTTATAAAGAAATGAAGAAGACAAGTTCATGGCACGTGCTATCTAATGGTGCCACACATAAGTAACAAGTTCATCTTGAGCAAAGTTATGGCAGCTTGTACTACATTAAAAATGTTGTCTTACATGGCAAGAAAAGTAACACTGTAAAATTTTAGGGGTCAATGAGTGAAGATATTAGAATAGATAATATCACACCATTAAAACAGAGTGACTTTTGTGTACATCCTCTGTGTGTATCATGAAATATCAGGCAATAAGCCAAAGAGCTTTAAAGAGAAATTTATAGTACATGTGTATATCTTCCTTTGATAGTAGCAACACAAATCACTGGCAGTTAACTAATTTGTATTGAAGTGATGAAACTCTAGGACGAAGGCAACTCAGTGAAAGAAAGGTTTATTTCGGCTCATGAGACCAGAGGAATAAGAGTTCATGAAGACAGAACAGGAGTATGACAGCTAGGCAGGAAGCTGACAGCTTATATCTTTATTTTTTTTAACTTTTATTGATTCTTTGTGGATTTCACATCATGCCTTTCCAGCTCAGTTATCTCCTGTCCCTTCAAATCTGCCCTTTGCTCTTGTAACCTCCCCACTGAAATAGTTTACCTTTTAGTCCATTCATCTTTACTTGCAAGTGTTCTTCAGCACTGCCTCAGCTAACTAACACACCCAATATACCCTGCACCTAGGAGCAGAGAATGGGGGCAGTTCTGCTCTCAGGTCCTCAGATTCAGGTCGCCCACACTCATAGCACCATGGCCAGCTCTAGTGTAATGCCCAGGGGGAATGCAGGCCCTTTTTCCTGATTGCTGTAGATGAAATATGAGAAAGAGCGAGATAAGTTCTCCTACTCTCACATCTTCAGGGCTAGCTTACCAGTACATCCAACAACAGGGTCACTCTAGTGTGCTTCTTAGGGAGGATGCAGGACAAACTTCCCTGTGTGCTGTAGCCAGTGAGGGTCAGGGCTCATTCTCTAATTTCCCATTCTAGTGACTCAGGGAACATCTCACTTACCTGCCATAGGTGCTAATGAGTAAGGGGACATCTTTTCCTCACCCCATGCCACCACATGGGGGCAAGGTTCTGCTCATCAGCCCTCAAGCCCTTAGGGTTGACTCACCTGCAATCCTACGACAGGGTCAGCTCTAGTACGCTGCCCAGGTGAGGGGTAGGGTTGTCTTTCTAGAGTGCAGGGTGGTGGTAGTGCATATTATTTTATTCTCAGTACTTAGGAGGCAGACAGGGAGATCTTTGTGAGTTCAAACCAGCCTGGTAAACCGAATGAGATCTAGAACAATTGAAGCAACACAGAAAGATCCCCTCCACCCACCCTAGCAAAGAATGAGAGAGAGAGAGAGAGAGAGAGAGAGAGAGAGAGAGAGAGAGAGAGAGAGAAACTTTAAAGTTTATATCTTGAACTGCAAACTGGAAGCAGAGGGTATATACTGGAAATGACACAAATCATTAATCTCTCATAACTCATATAAAATGATAGACATCTTCCAGCAGTGATACATCTCCTACACCACCCCAAAAAGCAACACCTACTGAGGACTAAGCAGTTAAATGTTGGATACTATGTGGAACATCATATTCAAAACAAAACAGTTAATTAATGGAATATATTTATTCTTTATGTTTTAATAATTATGTTTCTACTACATGTTTACATATTCAATTCATTCATAAATTTACCATATATATTCAATATCATTCTAATGGTACTATTGAGTACTTATGTGTTTGAATATAAGTACTTCAAATGCATTATTCTTTTCAGTCACTTGAGATTTTAGTTATGAATAGATACTAGTCTCAACCTAATGGTGAATCAATTATAATTTGTTTTTACTTTGTTGTGAGCGGTAGAACACTTAGTCTCAGTGATGCTAGCAAATTTATAATTATGAGCCACATTCTCTGCTCTATTAACCTAATTTTAATAGGTAGCCATATATTTATACATATGCATCACTAAATACATAATGATGTGTATCTTGAAATATTACAGTTATAAAACTTATTTTTAAAGTTAAGCTGTATTATTGTGATCTACTACCAACTTAAGTCTCCTTTGATCTCTAGGAAAGTGTTTGCAATATTATTATGTCTTTAATGAACTTTGCACCACTACTAACACAATCTGTGTTTTACACTCACCTCATGTACTAGATTTTCATAATGCCTTCATTCTCTTGGTCTCAAAGGTCATTTTCTATATTAAGATCTTTTTATAGTAAGATAGAATTTATTAGATATGAACTTAGACTGCTTTTATTTACTTTTATTTACTTAGAAAAGGTAATTTCATGATCTATTTTACATGCTCAACCCCTTTATCTTTCCTTAAGTAATCATCTTCTGTGATAGTGAACTAAGGTAATTACATATTTCCCTGAATCAACTCATTGTATGTATCTCTATTGAA
This sequence comes from Sigmodon hispidus, assembly GCA_004025045.1. NCBI lineage: Eukaryota > Metazoa > Chordata > Mammalia > Rodentia > Cricetidae > Sigmodon > Sigmodon hispidus. The sequence goes on from PVIH01002108.1 coordinate 198,534, forward strand.
TATTTCCTTTCTTCTTAGCCATGTAGAGATTTATTTTTCAACAATACCTTTGCTTCTGCTTATCAAAGGAGCCTAACTATAGTGTTATGAAGAGAATAAATTCTTCATGCATGTCTGGCAAGTTGAAATGTTGCTTAAAAATCATAAATTTTAGCACATTCTAATTATCTAGTGCAATAAAGAATTAATGTTATAATAATAAAATGGTAATTGGTTATATAGTAATTATAAAGTCTGTATCAGAATAGAAAAAGTCCTAAGTTCTCAAACAGACTGAAACAGTATTATTAGTGAACTCATATTTAAATATAGTACACATTTATTTGTAGTGTATAATCTCATGTATGATTTATTTTCTTATTTCCACAAATTATAATATGATAGCAGTAAAAGAAAATAATTTTATTCTTCTAAACAACTAGGCTTGGAAGAATATTGAGATTTTCAGCATGCATATATTTTAATTAAGCAATATGTACTCTACATTCATAATCCAGTAGAAAAATAAATGTGCATATATGTATTATCCACATATATTATATAAAATTCAATACATATTAAAATGTATAGATATATTGAGTATTGAGTTTTATCATAATGTAACCCATTGAGTCCATACAATGCTCCTTGGATACATATTTTCAGGACTGAGCATTTGACAATGAACAAACAATCAGTGTGCTCTTTCTTAGAAAGTGCCACTTGTCTTGTTAATGAATTAATATAAGCTTACTATTAGGCTTAGTAAATGAAACTTAGTCCAAAATATGTAATTCAGGTCTAAATTCACGCCTGTGACACAATAGCAAATATTCTTAGCTACTTTGATATTCTTTTCCCAAAACTATAACCTAAGTAAAAATTTTGTTGAAAACATGGAAACAGGCCCAATCCTTTGCTGCAGCGCAGACTAGTGCCTGCCCAGAGCACAGCAGGGAAAGTAGCAACAGGGGAACAGCTTGGTCCCTTGGTCCCGGGTGCATGCCTCAGAGGTAAGAAACGGCTTCAGCTGGGAACACAGTCTGTACATAGAAACACTGGCATAATAAGAGCAAGGAAGCAGAGGAGTTCCTCAAACCACAGCTCAGAGGTCAGAGGTCAGAAAGTAACTTCTGCCAACTGAACCCGGGACCTCAGAGGGCTTCTAAGCTTCAGCATGGAGCACAGCCCACCCAATATATGGCTGGTGTAATAGCAGTGGGGGAACAGCCAAGTCCCTGGGCACACAGCTGAGGGGTGAGAGGTCAAGAGGTGACAACGGGCTTAAAACTGCAACCTCAGGAGAACAGCAGACCTTCTGAGCACATAGCTAAAAGCCTTTAGAGCCTTAAGAGCCCTCAGATCAACAACTAATTAGGAGCCCACCAAGAGCTAACCAAGAGAGAACTGGGGGAAAAAAAGGGCAGATGACAGTGCAAGAAGACATACAACAATACAAAGGTCAACAAGACACCACCAGAAGAAGCAAGTAACTCTAGAGCTTCAAGACCTGAACATAACAATGAAGAGGGAACAGAATAAAATGACCTTACAAACAGCTTTATGAAACTAATAGAAGCCTTAAAACAGGATATAAAAAAACTCCCTTAAAGAAATAGAAGAAAATACAAACAGAAAATTAGAAGAGATAAACAAAGCCCTGCCAGAAAATAAAGAAAACCAAGAAAAAGAAAACAAAGAGGTAAATGAAATTTGCCAAGAATTAAAAACCAAAATAGAAACAATAAAAAAGGCACAAACTGAGGCAAAACTAGAAATAGAAAACCTGTAAAAATGACCCAAAACTACAGATTCAAGCATAACCAACAGAATCCAAGAGATGGAAGAGAAAATCTCTAGAGTGGAAGTCTCAATAGGGGTAGTAGATACACCAGTTAAAGAATACACTAAAACCAAAAATGACATAACACAAAATGTCCAGGAAGTTTGGGACACCATGAAAAGACCAAACCTGAAAAGAATTGGAACAGAAGGGGAAGAATACCAGCTAAAAGGTACAGAAAATATATTAAACAAAATCATAGAAGAAAACTTCTACAACCTAAAGAAGGAAATGCTTATAAAAACATAGGAAGCCTACAGAACACCAAATAGAATAGAGCCACATAAAAAGACTGCTCACCATATAATAATCAAGCCTCTAAACCTACAGAATAGAGAAAAAATACTAAGAGCTGCAAAAAGAAAAGGTCAAATTACGTATAAAGGGAGAACGATCAGAATAATACCCAACTATTCAATGGAAACAGTGAAAGCAAGAACGTCCTGGTCAGACATTATACAGACACTAAAAGTGCATGGATGCCAACTTAGAATACTGTACCCAGCACAACTGTCAACCAACATAGATGGAATAAACAAGATATTTCACAACATAACCATATTTAAACATTACCTAACCACAAACCCCACACTGCAAAAAGCCCTAGAGGGAAAAGTCAAACCTAAGGAAACCAGAAACACCCATGTAACCACAGACAATTGATAAGCCCACAGAAAAACCTCCCCCCTGAAAAAAGGGAAATGCCAGCCAGTACCAAAAATGATGGAAAATATTGATCATTGGTCATTTATATCACTTAATATCAATGGCCTCAATTCACCTATGAAAAGACACACCCTAATACAATGGATACAAAAACAGAAACCATCTTTCTGCTGCATACAAGAAATGTACCTCAACTTTATAGACAGAAATAGGCTCAGAGAAAAGGGTTGGGACAAGATTTTCCAATCAAATGGCCCTAAGGAACAAGCTGGTGTAGATATTCTAATATCAAACAAAATAGACTTTAAACTAAAATTAATATAAAGAGACCAGGAGGATCACTACTTATTCATCTCAGGAAAAAATCATCAAGATGAAATCTCAATTTTGGATATCTATGCCCCCAACACAAGGACACCTATATATATAAAAGAAAGAGTTCTAAAGCTTAAACTCCATATCCAAACTCACACACTAAGAGTGGGAGACCTCAATACCCAATTTTTATCCTTGGATAGGTCAACCAGACAGAAACTCAACAAAGAAATAAGGAATCTACCAAAAGTTATCACCCAAATGGACTTAATAGATATATACCAAACCCTCTACCCAAACAAAAGGGAATATATATATTTCTCAGCACCCCATTGAACTTTCTCTAATATTAACCACATACTAGATCATAAAGCAAATATCAGCAGGAACCAAAAAATGTCTATAACATCTTGTGCCATTTAAGATCACTAGGGTCTAAAGTTAGAGTTCAACAACATCAAGAATCACAGAAAGCCTACCAACTCATGGAAACTAAACATCACTCAAATAAACCACCTCTGAGTCAAGGAAGAAATTAAGAAAGAAATCAAAGACTTCCTAGAATTCAACAAAAACGAATCCATGACACACCCCAACTTATGGGATACAGTAAAAGCAGTCTTAAGGAGAAAATTCATAGTATTAGATGCCTACATGAAAAGACTAGAGAAATCCCACACAAGAAAACTATCAGCACAGATGAGGGCCCTAGAACAATTGGAAGCAAACTTATCTAGAAGGCATAGATGGCAGAAAATTATCAAACTTAGAGCTGAACACTATTGAAACAAAAAGAACAATACAAACAAAAATCAATGAATCAAAGTGTTGGTTATTTGAGAAAGTTAACAAGATAGATAAAACGTATCCAAACAAACCAAAAAGCAGAGAGAGAGGATCCAAATCAACAAAATCAGAAATGAAAACAAGAAAATCCAGAGAATTATCAGGTCATACTTTGAAAATGTATACTTCACAAAAATGGAGAACCTAGAAGAAATGGACAGCTTTCTGGACAGGTACCATTTACCAAAATTAAATCAAGACCAGGTTAAAGACCTAAACAGTCCTATAACACCAAAAGAAATTGAAGCTGTCATTAAAGTCTCTCAAATAAAAAAGCCCAGAACCGACCAGGACCGGTGCTCTCTGCGGCGTCCCAGAGCACTCTGGAGCAGGAGCAGCTGAACTCTGGACCTGGCCACACACACAGCTCCTGCTGCTGAGGGAATCTGCAAGGATCCCTACTGCGACCCCGAACTGAGTGAACTGAGCAAACCAATTGCAGGGGTCTCTGAGGGGCAGATTCGAACCCTGACCAGAGGTGAGGAGGGTTCGGCAGGCCTCAGCGCCTGTATCCTGGCCTGGGAGGGAGAGTTGAGCTCCCATTGCTTCCGGTCCCGCCACCAGGACCGGTGCTCTCTGCAGCGACCCAGCGCACTCTGGAGCAGGAGCAGCTGAACTCTGCACCTGGCCACACACACAGCTCCTGCTGCTGAGGGAATCTGCAAGGCTCCCCACTACGACCTCGAACTGAGAGAACCAACAACTGCAGGGGTCTCTGAAAGACAGAATCAAACCCTGACCAGAGAGGTGACAGGAGACACACAAACCAAAGTGCCACAACTGACCAGGACCCATCTAATCATGAACCACTGAAGCCATGGGCAAACGTCAGTGCAAGAAATTACATAATACAAAGGGCAATATGGTAACTCCAGAAGAGAGTGGCGATCTTACAAATACAAGACCTAAACTGAGCAATGAAGAGGAAACAGAAGGAAGCAACACCAAAAATTCCTTTTTGATGATCATTGAAGCTCTCAAAGAAGATATGAAAAAAAGCCTTAAAGAAATAGAAGAAAATACAAACAAAAAATTGGAAGAGATGGACAAATCTGTGAAAGAAACATGCCAGGAACTAAAAGCCGAAATGGAAGCAATAAAAAAAGCACAAAATGAGGCAAAGATGGAAATAGAAAACCTGAAGAAAAAAGCTGGAAACACAGATACAAGCATAACAAACAGAGTTCAAGAGATGGAAGATAGAATCTCTGAAGTGGAAGACTCAGTAGCTCAAATAGATATATCAGTCAAAGAAAATAGTAAAACTAAAAAAGCCATATCTCAAAATGTTCAGGAAATCTGGG
>PVIH01002109.1:0-26693 GCA_004025045.1 Sigmodon hispidus
CTTGGAACTTCAGTCTTAACACAGCACCCAAATGCTCAGAGCCAGGCTTCATGCCTGCTTCACACTTGGGCCTTTGTGACTGTCCTTGGCTTACATAGGAATGCAGACCCAGGTTACACAGTTAGAACAACCTGCAACAGTCGGGTCAACTTTCCTGTGAGCCAGACACCTAACCCCAGTGCCACAGTCAAGGGGGCCTGGCAGGCTGAAGTCACTGCCAAGGGGTGACAGACAGTTCTGGAGCCCGAGGAACAGTGTGGAGGTACCTTTGAACTCCTCACCTACGTGCCCCTCAGCCCCACTCCCCTTCAGCCAGGCTCTCAGCTGGGGTGAGCAACCATGACACACACAGTTCCCAGGCACAAATAGCATCCATGGCTCCCAGGGCACAAAAGTGGCCTGGGAAGGGCGCACACAGCACACAGATTGTGTCCCTTTTCTGTGGCTCTAGCAGAGTCTCGAGCTTGCCTCTCCTTGGCCTGAATGTGGTCATATGATGATGTAGGTGACACAGGTCTATGGTGGATGTCTATCCCTGGGGGACAATAGAGGTGTGTCCCCCAGACTTCAGACTGCCAAGGGGAAGGAAGGTAAAGGGATCCTAAGCAGAGTCCTGCCGGCTAAGACTACTCTGTCGTGTCTGTCAGTGACACAGGGTCCTCTTTACTTCCTGTGCGTAGAAAGGGAATAGGGAGCTTGAAATTTCAAAGACTTAGGTGTGGGATCCATAAGGAGAAGGAACCAGACCTGGCCAAGACCTCTCCAGGCTGTGACTGTTCAAGACACCATTTAGGGGCAGTATGCCATCCACTGCGGAGGAAGCCAGTGGTTCCCGCAGAGGCCCCCAGGAACACCAGGAGAGCAGCGCTTAGGTGATGCACACAATGCACAGGTACAAAACGTAATATAGCATCCCCTGTCGGTGTAACCCGCACCAGAGGGAAGGTACAGATAAAGTCATCAGGGCTGGCCCCAGGGCAAACAGGGCTGTGTGGTTAGATGAGGCCAACCCTTAGCTCTCCAGTTCTATTCAATGTTTCACAAATCTACTGTGCCCTTACCGACGGTAGATGGGCTTTATTCACCATATGTGTTCAGAAAACCTGTGTTCTTCTGCACAGGCAGTGAGTCCGAACCTGGCCACTTCCTGATTCTCTTCAAGGATCCCATCAACCTCCTTTTCCCCGTCTATCCGATGCTAAGCCAAACCATCCATCATCTGCTGCTGAGGACACTGTTGTCTGCCACCCTTCTTCCTCTGGCCCGCCTTCAGATGACATCTTTCCTAACAATGGCTTAGCTAGTCATTTTTATTCTTAGTGTGTATGGGTATTTTTTCCTGCATGTTTGCCTGTGCACAAGCATGCCTGATACCAGCAGAGGGCAGAAGAAGGAGTCAGACTCTGGTTACAGAATGTGATTGAGGTTACACACAATCGTGAGTGCCCATGTGTGTACTGGGAATCAAACCCAGGTTCTTTGGATGGTGCCCTTAACCAGGTCAGATGGAGAAAGCAGCTCCCTCACGGAACAAAGGCAGCTGCGGCCAGCAGGGTTCAAAGTAGGCTGCCCCAGCCTGGTACCCATGTTTGCACCCGGCCTCCTGGCCTGAGTCTTGACCTCTCCAGGCCCTGCAAAGGACTTGAGGTGCTATCTAGAATCAGTCCCAATGCAGACGCTTGACATCTGTAGGGCCTGTGAGCCTCATGCTTCCTTATAACTGCTCATCATTTAGATGGGCCCGTAATTGGGATACTTCCTAAGGTTGGCTGAGAACCTGGGTGACAGGCTCCCCCACCATCTGGCTTGGGGGTGCCCGCCTGGGCTGTTGTCCTCATTATGGACTGGCGCTGGAGTCTGTTCCAGGTGCTGATTGGGCCAGGAAGTGGTGATGGGGTCTGGGAGCAGTGGGAGGCTGAGACAATCCTGTGTCTCAGCCACTATTAGCAGGAACCTGTTAATGAAAATTCACACCCAGGTGCTAATAAACAGTGGGCTGCTCCCAGGCCCCTCAGAGGAGAGACCCTCTGCGGGAAGGGGGCTGGCCAATGGGCTCCACTTATCTGTGAAAAGACCTGCTAATAACCTTAATTCCCCACCCTAAACACTGGGCCTTTGCCTCCTGAGTGCTGGGATCAAAGGTGCACCACCACATCTGGCCAGTAGCTTCTTTGGGGAAGTGATAAAAATACTCTAAACTTAGAATAGCTGCACAGCTCTTATGAATATTCCAAAATCGAGTCGTGCTTTTTAAAACATGAAACCTCTTGTGGCACACATCTGTCCCCACAGCACTCCTGTGAGGTAAGAGCGGGAGAATCAGGAGCTGAAGGCCACACTTGGCTGAGAGACACTCTACCTCAAAACAAACAAAACAAAACCAGAGTTTTGTGATATATCTTAATAAAATAGTTATTAAAAAAATAAATACCAAGGCCAAAATTTCTGACAGTTGATGGGTATCGAGAGCTGTTACCCCTGAGAGTGAGGCCTTGGTAGAGGATACTGGCTGCTCCACAGGACTGGTCTCTGTATCCCCTGGCCTGTGGATGCTGGTCTCTCTCTTAATGGGCTCCAGTGCCTCTCAGCTGCTTATTCCTCATCTGGATTTCATCAGCACAGGTCAGCAATCAACAGTCCTTCACCCTACCCTTGCCAGACCCCCAAGGAACCATGACCACATCCACTCAACTCTCCTACCAATGTTATTCGTATCTCCAAGCTGCATGGGAGGGAAGCTCTAGCACCTGGAGAGTGAGGTCTGGAGACAATGGCCCTGGTGCTGCAGCACAGCTTCCCAGAATGAACAGACATGGCACTGTCACTTCTGTGGCTGAGCACTCCAATGCCCAAGTCCTACACGGGTCTGAGTTTTGGCCTATATGCGTCTGTAAAATAGATGTGAAGGTAACCAAGGCTCAATACACATGAATGGAGTTGGGTTTTCTATAGAAGTGTTCTGGTTTTATTCAGTTCCTAAATTCTGAAAAGATGAACTACTTCCTACCACCTTCGCTTAGGAAGCCCCACTGCACCCTAACCCACCACTTCCAGACTGACCCACAGACAGATGTTGACCAGGATGAAGGTAGAGGAAAGGGCTCTGGGGCTGTGTTTCCAGGCTGAAGATGGCAAGACTCCCTCTCAACGATATATGAGCTCGTGTTTATAATCCCAGCATAAATTTGGGCCAGCCTGAGCATTGCAGTGTGAGGTACTAGCGGCGAGGGGGAGGGGGCACGGGACTGGAGACGGACAGAACACACAAATGCCAAATGACACCAGCACAAACGGTTTATTCACAAATAAATAAATATGCACCAAGCAGAGTCTTGTGCCTGCTATAGTTTTAAAGCTTTTAACCTATGGATCCCTCCTTCCCAGGAGCGTTGAGAAGGTACAGTCTAGATGAGGCTCCCACCCCGGGAATGCCCACGTTGGTATCGCCGCTGCCTCTTCCAGGAACTATTGGCTTCAAAGGTGCAGAGGCAAAAGGAAAAGTCCCTGTGCTCAGACAGGGTGCCAGTCATCCATTGTCCCTTTGACTCTTCAGGCTGGCGGCCACTCCTGCGGCGGCGTCCAGGTTTCTAGCAGAGCTAGCACGTCGCTGCTGATGAGCTGCGGAAAGAGTGAACAGAGCCGCAGTCAACACTTTGCCCAGCGCCAGGTCCCTGAGCTCCAGGTTCCTCGGGCGAGCAAAGTGACCTTAATCCCCGCCCGTCCCCCACCTCCCATCCCGTTTGGGCGCCCAGGGAACGCGGGGATGCTCGCTAGGGAAATCGGGTGAGGTCAGCTGCTGCAACTGAGGATGATCCGCGTCGTGGGGCTGTGGGTCGCCGCCCCGACAGCAGGGGGCGCCACTCGGACGGCGCGGAGAAGGGGCTACTAACCGGAGGCGAGGGGCTGGGTTCCATCTCCTGCCTTTCCAAGGACGCTGTCTCTGTGAATAGGAACGACGGGTCCCAGGGCTCTGTGACGACTCGGGGTGCGGGGCAGGCGGGCTGGGATCCCCACGACACCCGGTTGCAGGCGGTCTGACTTAGACGCAGATCGAACGACTGCGCCTGCGCCGGGCCGCCGTCCGGGCATAGCGGGCAGCCGCGAGGTGACACCGCGTCTGCTTGCCGCTGTCGCCGGAGGCTGTCCTCGCTGAGGCCCAGCACGGCCGACAGGTGGCCGATGTAGCGGATGGCCAGACGCAGCGTCTCGATCTTGGTCAGGCTCTGGCCGGTCGGTGCCACCGACGGCGGCAGGAAGCGGCGCAGCTCGTGCAGCGCGCGGGCCAGTGTGCGCATGCGCAGCTTCTCCCGCTCGCTGGCGCTCTGCCGCTGTCCGCTACCCAGGCGGCTGCCGTGCATCCCGCGCCTGCCAGGGGTCCCAGCGCGCCGGACCGGGCGGGTGCAGGGTGGCACGGGGCTGCCGGCCTGGACACCATCCCACGAGCCCGAGGACCAGGCCTGGGAGCAGACGCTGGCCCGATCGGAAGGCACCGGCGGGGGATGACAAGCTGGAGCCGAGATCCAGGACTGGGAGAGCGGTGCGCACAAGGGCTGGGCCATGGCTGCGGAGGCTGGTCCGTTGGGCCCTCCGCGGCTTTATCCTGAGTCCAAGGTGTGAAGTGGCGCCTTCCAGGACTCATCAGCACATCAAAGCCTGCTCGGGCCAGGAGTGGGGGCAGGGCTTGACCCTTTGAACCGAGAACGGGGCTTTAAGGTGTAAGAGGACCCCTGGTTCAATCTACCCTGCCTGGGCCATGTTTGGGGCCTCACAAAGACAGGCACCTATAACCTGCGGTGCCCAAGTCGTTGAACCATCCCTGTAGGTTGAAAGACCCGTGCTCCTAGGTTATATTAGGGACCCTACGCAATTTTTTTCATCACTTTAATTTACAAATTGTATAACGAGATTCTTGGATTGCATTGGCCGACTGTGGACTAGGTAGGAATCTCTAGACATGGAGAACTGTAGTCCATTTCTCCTCAGAAGTGTGCTAGTGACCTGTAGCCCTTCCCTGATGCCCAGGCTGTGGGAGGCACAATGAAGAAACTATTCCGACTGGTGAGGTTGCTGGGTTGTCTGACCTGGGGGGGTGAGCCTACCACCCTCCACACAAGTCACTCCGAGTCTTCACAAGATGGGGAGCTTGGTCCATTTTTCCAGCTCTCCTAGGATTGGTGTTTGACAAAACTCAACAGCCCTGAGCTGGCTGTCTTGGCACACTTGGGAGGCAGAGGCAGGAGGACCAGGACCAGTCCTGGCTATATAACCCAGGCTAACTTTGACTGTGTGTGATCCTGTCTCAAAGAAAAAAATCCGAAATCTTCCGATGTCCCCCTGCCTTCTTGCAATCTGATTACACAGGATGCTACATTTGGGTTCTTGTAGATGCCTTTTCCCCTCTGAGACTTATTTTATTATGTACATGTATATATGTGTGCACCCATCTGGTTCAGTGCCCATACAGGCTGGAGGTGTCACATTCTTCAGGACCTGGAGTTACAGGCAATTGTGAGGTGCCTGAGGTGGCTCCTGGGAACTCAGCCTTGGGTCCTTGGGCCCTCATCAAGAACAACACGTGTTCATTTTAGCTGCTGTACCATCTCTCTAATACCAAACACACACACACACACACACACACACACACCTGGTCTCATGTAGCCTAGGCTGTTCTGAATTTATTATAACTGTCCTTTAATTCCTGATCCTCAGATGAGTCCTGGAATTGCAGTTTTTTGAGCTGCCACACCTGGCTATTGAGGATGTTAATTCTTACCACACTTGTTTAGTGGTGTACTGGATGGAGGATCTTGGTTGGAAAATAAAGAGAAATAAATACAAGTTGAAGAGGAAAAAAAAAAAAACCTGTCCCTACTTACATGCAGCATGTTTATTCACACAGTGTCAAGGAGTTGAGTACATGACACATGCCTGTAATTCTAGCACTTGGAAATGAAGAAAAGAGGATCAGGAGTTTGGGCCAGCCTTGGCTACAAAGTGAATTTGAAGCTATCCTGAACTACACAACTGTCTTAAACCTATTGGAGGGCTGGCTTGGGGTGTTGCCCAGTTGCTGGAGCGTTTGCCTCGCCTGCAGGAAAATCTGGAGTAGCACGGGTTATAACTTCAGCACTGGGTAGGTAAAGACAGACCAGAAGGTCAAGGTCAGCCTAGATACAAGGCTTAGTAGTTAAAAGTCCTGGCTGCTCAGCTGGGTGCTAATGGCACACACCTTTAATTCCAGCACTCGGAAGGCAGAGGCAGGCAGATCTCTGTGAGTTCTGGGATAGCCAAGGCTACACAGACAAAACCTGCCTCAAAAAACCAAATAAATAAATGATTGAGCAAATGAAAAATAAATAAACAGTACTGGCTACTTTTCTGGAAGACCCAGGTTTAATTCCCAGCACCCACACAGCTGTCTGTAACCACAGTTCCAGTGGGCTTGCACTCTTCTGGAATGTCATACACAAAATACAGGCAAGTGCTCATACACAGAAATTTGAAAAATATTCTCAACTGCATAGTGAGTTTGAAGCATATCTCAAAACCAAGCCCCCGAGCCTGATGGGCAGACCTGGCATCAGCTGTCTGAGGGACTGAGCAAGAGAACCACAAGGTCCTGCTAGGCTACAGAGTAAGTTCAAGGCCAGCATGAATAACTTAGTAATGCTCTGTCTCAAAATGAGAATAGGGCTGATGGAGTATTTAGCACACACCAGGCAGAGTATCTGATTTGCCTGCGGAGCCTCTCAGGTATGAGTTAATGCGGTTGACCTAGTGCATATTTAGTGGCTGCCTCTCTTCCCCAGTAAGGCCACAGAGGACCCAGGGTCTGCTATTATATCTATGTTTCTTTTCAGAGAAATGGCGCCTCAGATCTCCCAGAGGTGTGGATGGTTGCACCCCAATTTTCTTCTAAATGGGTGATGGTTTGTAGCAGTGAAGGCCCCATGGATTGGTACCTGATTCTCTGGGCATCTCTGCTTTGTCTTTGCATCCTCAAACACTTCCATCCTTCCCTCTACCTCCGGAAGGTACATGCCCACAGCCACACCCAGAGAAGCAGTTCTCACCTCCACTGGGGAGTGGAGAAGTGGAATCCATTTCATGGATTTGCTTTTGCGCCTGGCCCAGAAGGTCCCTTCTCAGCCTGCAGCTATCCTCAGGGTCTATCCCCCTGAACTATGGCAAATGGATGCCTTCCCGGGGCTCCCGATCTTGGTTGACACTAGAACAAGATTTAAGGAAGGGCAGGGTGGGGTGGGGCGTGTCTGAGAACACCCGAGTGTCCCAAACACCTTTCAATTCCCGTGTGGTCATGATTTTACATGATAGACAAAAATTAAGAAAATTCGGGCTGGAGAGATGGCTCAGCGGTTAAGAGCACCAGCTGCTCTTCCAGAGGACCCAGGTTCAATTCTCAGCACACACATGGCAGCTAACAACTGTCTGTAGTTCCAGTTCCAGGCAAACACCAAGGCAAATAAATAAATAAATAAAGTTTAAAAATTAAGAAAATTCACTGAAAGACCCTGTGATTTGGTTTAGAAATACAGTCGATGCACATAGTTTAAAATGGAAAGGTGTCCAGGTCCAGAGGGCATAACCAGGGCCCTCACAAGCTCGCTTCTGCACCTTCTACCTGCCTGCCCCAGACCAAACTGACAATGCTTATTGCTTGCTTCCTGTTAACAGTGCTTTGGCGTGAATTGTGTTTAATTAAGTACAAAGTTAGTCAGGATAAGATACTGGTGTCTGAAATGAGGGAAAGTTTCAGAGGCCCAGGGTTGGGGAGGTAGAGGCGGGGCAGATGGCAGGTCCTGTCTCCAACCCCACTGAAGTGCCTCGTGGAGCCCCCCTCCCCTGTCCTCCCTGTCCCCCCCCCGCCCCCCCCCAGTCTCTGGGAAACCTCAGGGGTCCGGCTGGTGCAAGGACAGTCAGAGCCACACTTCCCTCTGGCCCTTTGATCTTATCTGGCCACTGTCTTCAGTGTGTTCATTTGGGAGCTGCTCCGAGCTAATGAGTTCTCCAGGCCGCCCTGGCCCATACAGCCTCCTGCTGGGCCAAGGCCCTCACACTTTGGGGGCCTAATGTTTTGACAAGTGCCAGAGCCAGTGGCCCCTGCTCCCCTGGCCCGAGCCTCCCCTGGTCGCCAATGTGTAAGGCTGGGAAATGAGGCCTTGCCACCACCCCACCAAACAGAGGTGAAAGTTCAAGCCTCAGCTAGGTTGGGGGGCAGGCAGGCTGGGGTGGGGGGGCTGAGAGGGTGCTTTCAGGCTCGGGATCCAACCTCGGCCTTCACACAGGAGCCTGGGTACCACACTCCCACCTACTCCACAGCCTAATGGTTCTCATTTCCCCAGCCAGCCCCCTCTGATACAGCCTTGTTAATCAAAGATGCTATTCAAAACTACCTTGCAGCCCCTAATCCGGGAACCCTCAAATCCCAGCAAGCCTTACTTCAGATCTCAGAGTCCCAAGGAGACATGGGAAGAAAGAGGTTTCCAGGCCCCAGCCAGGACCACATGGCCCAGAAGTTCTGCATATGGAGCCTGAGAATCCAGGAATATAAAACCTCAGGCTCATGAGATGGCTCACTGGATAAAGGCCATCTGCTTCCAAGGCAGTTTATCCTTAGTCCTCAGGACCACAAGTTGTCCTTGATGCCACTGATGTGTGTGTGTGTGTGTGTGTGTGTGTGTACACAAGCACCCCATATATACAATCTTTTTAAAATCTTTTCAAAATAATGAAAGCACACACCCCCAATCCAGAGACAAAAGAGGCACAAGAGAGTAATCAATTCCTCTTCCTCCTCCTCCTCCTCCTCCTCCCCTTCCTCCTCCCCTGGGACCTCATTCCTTGGGTCACAAGTAGATGAGTCAGAACACATCTACTTAGAAGGCCCAGCAACAGAGACCCCCATTTCTCCCCATGTACTTCCTTTCCCATCAAGCATCCCATAAGCCTGCCCGATAAGGCTCCCTGAGATTCCTGAGGCTCCCAGGGGGGGCCCTTCCAACCAGACCCCCACCGGCCTCCTCCTCACACCTTTAGCTCTTGGAGCCACTGAGCTGGCACACCATCTGGAATATATTATTCTGGACCTGGGATAATCTGATTATCTGGTCGTGGGCCAGTTGGATGCTCAGCCAGTGGCAGCAGAGGGGTGATGAGGAGGGAGGGGGTGGGAAAAGAGGAAAGAAATTTGGCAGATCACTCCTCCCCACCCCTAGAAAGGCTCAAAAGGAAATGCCAGAAGCCCTGTGGGTCTGAGGCTGGTTGATAATACGGAGGGAGTAGGTATCACCTCCCTCTTTAGGGTGTCATATTTATGATCCATGGCCTCATCTGGGTAAGTAGGGGGTGGATCTGAGCCCTGGAGTGAAAACAGCAGAAATCGAGATATAAAAGGATTAAGGATCTGAGGTAGCTATCCCAAACAAAGACGCAAACACATATGAATGCAGGAAATGTGGCATGCTCCTCAATCTAAATGGATCAGGGAGACCTCTGCTGCCCCTGGGCTTTCCTATGTTCATGCATTCCCCATTGTTGCCAGCAGAGGGCGATGTGCAGCCATTTGAAAGCTATTTATTTGCTTGTTCTTTTTTGACAAGGTCTCCGTCTCCCTTGGAAGCCAGAATAGCTTCAGACTGTACAATCTAGACTGGCCTGTTTTACAAACATGAAACATCATGGAAGCCTTAAACCTAAACCAGGTCAACCTTCTTCCAATCACTAGACTTGCTGGACCATATCTGAGGCTCTGTTTTAAGGCAGGATGAGATGTTAGGAATGTCTGTCCTGTGGGATGGGCTATATGAACTTGTCTGTTCAAGAACCCAGCAAGAAAAACATTTATATGCGGATAGCAAAGCAAGAGGAGCCCAGAGATATAAGAAGGGAGACCAGGAACATGCAGCAGGTAAAGCAGAGAGAGAGGTAGGCTTGGTGGTGTATGCCTGTAGTACCAGGACTTGGGAGACAGTCAGGAGTTCAAGGTCATGCTCAGCTACATAGTGGGTTTGAGAGTAACCTAGGCTCCCTGTCTCTAGAGAAACAAACAAATAGTGTGAAAGGTCAGCCCCAAAGCTGAAGTTCTACTCATGGCTGCCTGAGATTCTTTGGTCTAGATAATCTGAGAGGGTCTGGGGACCCAGCTCAATTGCCAAATGAAGAGTAAGACTGTGAGGCTCCTCAGATCCCTAGTACCCAATGTCTGAAGGAAGCTGGGACAGGGCATTACCCAGACAAGAAAAAGGTTCTGGTCCCTCCTATTTCCTTCCCCCACCCACCCCACTGCAGTGAAGCAGCAGGCAAGGGCAGGGGTGAGAATCCCACACCAAGTTCCAGGGGTAACCAAGACCCTCAGCTAGCTCCAAGCTGCACAGGTGCCTGGCAATGGAACCAGGAAAGAGCAGGAGAGTCTGGCCATGCCAGAAGGGCTGCAGAACAAACAAGGGGCTGGAGTTTAGACTGACCACAGGGCTATGAAAAAGGAGAAGGACCTTATGGGGCCAGCACTTTGTTCTCAGAACCAAGGATCTGGTGGAGTTGACCTTTCACTCCTGAGGTTCCTCTTCAAGACAAGTCCAGAACCAGCTCTGGGCCTGACTCAGGAGATTTCTTCACCCATGAGATTATGCCCTATCCCAGTCCCTGGGAGGGCATGGGGTAGCCAGGGGCCAGGCTGCTGGCCTCAGCCACCCATCTCTAGGGCTTGGATGGGCTGGCCCAAGGTTTCAAAACAGTTTCCCATGCACCTTGACCAGCCCTTCTGAATGGGAACCTGTCCTGATAAAATAGAAGCAAAAGTACAGGTGTGGGCATGCTGGGTGACATACTCCAGTGCAGGCATATTCATTCAGTATGAGACTGTGGATCCTAGCAAAGCCAAGACACTCCAAACCTGTGAGACAGCTCTGTGCAGAAAGCAGCTAGTGGTGCTGGGTGTTTTTACAAGGGTTTACAGTGTATGTGTGTGAATGCACAGACAGAATCCTCAAGGCTCACTGGATGCACCTGTGTCCTTCACCTGTAGGGATATGGCCTCCAAACATGACACAGACAATTTGGTCACCATATAGAATACAGTGGATAAACTGAGGTAGCCACAGTTTTACCATGGGGTCTTAGGGACCATGTTGCACATACTGTTGACTGTACCATATAGCATCTATGCTGAGTGGGGGTAGGGGTGGGTGTGGATGGAGGTAGGGGTGGGTGGGGAGTGTCTGGGATCAAATTTCAAGAGAGATGAATCTTAACTGTATGTTTAGCTTTCACAAGGAGACCCCATCTATAAATTACTGACACAATTTTTAAGCTTTCTTTTCTTCTTTTTACATTTTTTACATGTGCAACCTATTGTTCTTTTGAAAAACACATCTCATGTGACCCAGGCCAACCTCGAAAACACTCCTGGTTCTCCTGACTCTGCCTCCCAGCTGCTGGGATTACAGCTATGTGCCACCATGCCAGGTTCATGTGTGCAGTTCAAGCTCATTTTCATGGCTGGGGGTGTAGCCAGTGACAGGACATTACCCAGTATACACGGGGTTTCATTCCCAATACCACACAAACTGGGTGTGGGGACTTACTGAGATCTCAGCACTGACAATCATCCTCAGCTACACAGGGAATTCAAAGCAAGCCTAGGATACTTAAGACCCTATCTCAAAACAAACCCAGTGTGCTCCCTGCACACTAGAGGAACCAAGCAGGGAGGGACCCAGGCAGACTCTTGTATGCCAATGTTCAGAGCATCTCTGTTCAAATAGGAAACATTGGGAACAGCTCAAGTGGCCCCAATAGATGAATGGATGCAAATGTGGTCCACACCCACCATGAAGTATTATTCAATCATAAAAAAAGGATGGCATGTGATAATGTTACCTCAGAAACACGATGCTGAGTGAACCAGAGCTGACACTAAGGGCAAAAGGGATGTGATTCCTCTGACATGAGGTATCCAGAGAGGGCAGAGCACGGGAAAGGGCAAATGTGCAAGGCCATGTGTGCCGAGGGGCAGCATGGTGCTTTCGTTGCTTAGTAGGGACCAGGCTCTTATTTGAATGATGAAAACAGTTTGGAAACAGTGGTGGCAGCTACAGCATCATGGGTCTAATTTACATCATGGACCTGACACTCATCCTGTAAAGGCCTCACCGATTGAAATCCTGGCATGGATTCTCAACGCTGGAGAAAAAAAAAATACCCAACATCTAGGATAGGTAAAGCTCCAAGTTCCAGCCCCAAAACAAAGACAGGGAAAAAGTATGTGAGTGTAGTATAAGTGTATGTGTGTTTGCAGATAGACTGGCACTTGGGAGCCCAGGATAGGCTCAAATTCATGGCAATCCTCCTGTCTCAGCCTCCTGGGTGACAGATTTGTAGCCATGCTCAACCACAAGGCTTGGAAATTTTTAGATTATAGATTCACGTTTTTTAAAAATTAAAAATGTAATATACAAAATCTTAAATTGTGACTTCTATCTCAGTGTGCTTTTCCTTTTTCTAGGGAAATAGGGGGCCATAAAGATGGTTCAGTGGGTGGCGGTGCTTGCTTGCCAAGCCGGATGACCTGATTTGATCCCTAGGGCCCACGTAGAAGAATGAGAGACCAACCCCTGCAAGCTGTCCTTTGGCATCCAGGCTCAAGCTGGGGTACACATCCCCTTCCCCCCTACACACACAAACACACAGTAAATGAATGGATAAAATTTGAAAAATCTTTTAATGGAAAATATACTAGAACCTTACTAAAACAAAACAATACAATACAAACAGAGCCAGGGCCTGCAGCTATGCTCAGTCAGTAAGGACCTGCTGGGCATGCCTGAGGGCCTACGTTTGGTCCCCACAAGAGCTCACATAAAACAACACACACATCTTCAGCACCTGTAACCCCAACATTAGGGAAGTGAAGACATGACCAAGTCTTTATGGTCAGTCAGGCTAGCTGAATTTCAGAGTTCAGGATTCATTGAGAAATCCTGTTTCCAAACAAGATGGAGAAATTATTGAGGAAGACAATGTTAGCCTTTGCGTCCCCCCCCCCACATATATCTCTAAGTACCTGTGAGGTGGAGGCAAAAGAACCAGGAGTTCAAGGTCATTCTCAGGTATATGGAGTGTCTGAGACCAGCCTGGGCCACAGGAGGTCATGTTCTTTTTTTTTTTTTTTTTTTTAAGATTTTATTTATTTATTATGCATACAGTTTTTACAGAAGAGGGCGCCAGACCTGATCATAGATGGTTGTGAGCCACCATGTGGTTTTGCTGGGAATTGAACTCAGGTCCTCTGGAAGAACAGTCAGTGCTCTTAACCTCTGAGCCGTCTCTCCAGCCCCGAGGTCATGTTCTAAAAATATAAAACCAGCCAGGCATGGTGGCACACAGCTTTAATCCCAGTCGCTGACACTTAGAATTGAGAGGGGGTCTCCAGGCCAGGATAGGGTACATGAGATGCTGTCTTAAGCCAGCAGAAAGCAGTCAAGGAAGGCCCCAGCTCTCAGAGCCTGTGTTCAGGTGCGGGTGCAGCTGTCTGGTGAGCCTGCCCTTTGTTAGATCTGGAGATACAGGCCCAGAGCTTCCCTCGGAGCGTTTATTTTCCCTAGTGTCTTCTTACTGCTCTGTAAGGTCTGCGTATCACTTTAGCAGAAGAAAGAAAAGAGAGAAGGAAAAGGAGATGGGAAAGGAGAAGGGCAGGCACTGTATCCCCTGCCATCCAGCCCGGTGGGCCCCCCCCTTCTCCACTGCAACCCTGGCAGGTGTCTAGCACAGGCTCTCTCTCCCATTTCACAGATGATGCAGGTGAGACTCGAACCGGACTCTGCTAGCCCTGTGTAGAAGCTGCCCGCATTGGGCCTTGTTGCCCTGCCTGGCTTAGGCTTCTAGTCAGAGGAAAGCAGGGGATGAGCCCTGAGCCCTAGCTATAGAACAGCCCTTCCAATGCCTGTGACCCCAGACCATCCCTGCTTCCCCAGGCAGCAGCGCCCTCATTCACACCCTTCACCATACGCTGCACTAGCCCTGGCCCAGACCCCCGGGGCCCTGCCCTGCCTCACTGCAGTCCCTGTCTCTTTCCCTTCCAACTCCCCTCCCCCAAAAACCCTGTGGACCTCACTGCCTTCCCAGATCAAGCCCCCACCCAGCTTGACCTCATAGTCTCCTACCTCTCCCAACCCCATCCCGGGGCTCCAGCATCCCTGGCCTTACCCACCCACCCTGCCCAGACTTCCAGGTCTGTCTCATACTTTTTATTCTGCCAGCAACCCCTCTACATATAGAAAATCCACAATTTTCTGTCCTCCCTTACCAGGGAGCCCGGTCCTGACTGCCTTCCTGATTTCCTGGCACCTTGCACATCAGGTCACCCCCAGCCTCAGAGCTGACCTAAGAGCAGGCCACTTGACTCTTAGCCCTTACCCTAGGGTATTAAACAGCCTGTAATTCAAAGCCAGGCACTGCTGGGTTAGAATCTGGCTCTAGTGGCCTTACATGAGAGACAGCATCTCCATGGGCAAGAACAACACTGTGGGGTGAGCTATGGGATTTGAACTCTGAAATACTCAAAACTGCCTCTTCTGAGGCCTGGTAGGTAGAAACCCAGATCCTGGGGTATTTCTATTGCCCTGGTGGCTGTTTATGACTCTGGTGGTGCTCTGCCAGACAAAGCCTTGTTAGAAGGCTTCTTTGGCTGTGCCCAGCATCAAACATCAGTCCCAGGACCAGAAGAGGCTGACTCAGAACCCATGGATACCTTCCACCTCTGGTCCAGGGACACAGCCCTGCCTTTACTCAAGTATTCTCTGGGGCTCTGAGGAGCCTCTGTTGGCTGTTTTGGAGGCCCTTGCACACTCCAGTTCCCAAGTTAACACTTTCTGCCCCGAGGGAGGTGGCCCTTCATGTCAACAGGCCGCCAGAAGGTGTGAAGGCCGCCAGTGGCCTGGCCCAGGGGGAACCCAGGCTGGCCCTCTCCACTGGCCGATAATGAGAATACCACCCATCCCCACAGCCCCTGCCCCGTGCTGTGCCCTGCTGCCCTCCCTTTTCCCACAACCTGACACCCTGGGGCAGGGGACTCAGAGGAGGAGGCAGAGACTAGGCCTTAATATGACTTCAGCTTCTTGGATCTGCTGCTAAATATGCACAGCCATGAAGGGCAAGTTGGACTAGATGCCTCATTCATACACACACACACACACACACACACACACACACACACACACACATCTCCAGAAGGTCATAAATGGAAGAACATTCAGGGGACCCAGAACACCTGGTATGTGAAGCAGTTGAGAAGCTGAACTGTAGCACACAGTGCCCAGCCCGCAGCGCACAGGGCAGATGACTGAGAGACTCGTGAAGGCAAGACTAGAGGGCAAGACTCGGGCCTAACTTCCTCATGGGCACCTGGGGCAGATACCAGCCCAATAAATACTTGGATTACACACATCTGTGCTCAGAGGGATGCTGCAGGGCTGCGGGGAAGCTGCAGATAGCTCATGGGTTAGAATCCTACCTCAGCAGGATGTAGGTCTGAGTCTCCATTTCTGGCCTGGTCTGGTCTAGTCTGGCTGGCTAGCCAGCACCAACAGCTCTGAACTAGGTCCCCTGCCTCAAAGTGACAACCTTACCCAAGCTAAAAGGCAAAAGCGACAGTTGTCTTATAGCCCCAGCCCTGACAGCAGACTCAGCTGGGCCCCAAGCTCCAAGCATAGTGAGGGCAGGACGGGGTAGTGTCAGGTGGAGGTGTCTCTTTGCACACTCCCTGTCTCTCTCTGCTCACGCCCACCTGACACTCCCCAGTGGACTCTCTAAAGCTCTGGGCCTCTTCTCTAGAAGAATCTCATAAGCTTCAGACCCACTCTGCAGACTTTTCAGGGGCCAAAACAATCATCCACCCAGCTCTTGCATGCACCCTCTCCATCACGTTCAGAGTCAGGCCACTCAATCTTTCATGAGGCAGCTCTAGACAAGCAGCTGGACTGAAGCGTTAGTTCAGTGGTTAGAGCACTCATTCCTTATTACTTGGTTCAGTTCCCAACCCCTACACAGTAGCTTACAACCATCAAAGGTGAAGTTGCCCGAGGTTGTGAGCTACCATGTGGGGGCTGGGACCTGAATGCCAGTCCTCTGGAAAGCAGCAGCGCTCTTAACCACTGAGTCATCTCTGCAGCCCCTCTTAGGTTTGTTTGGTTTCTGAGATAGGCCTTTACTCTGTAGTTCAGGCTAGCCTGCAACTCGGTCCACAGCCTCAGCTGGCATCTGAACTCCAGCATTCTCCACTGCAGCCCCCAAGTGCTGATGCTGCAGGTCTGAGCCACCATGGCTTTTCTTGTTGGGCTGGATACCCCCAAATCCTGCAGTGACCCAGCTTAGAGCCCTCATCTAACCTCCCTTCCCTGAGCAAGGGTTTGTCTGTAGCACTTGCCAGCTGTGGTCTCTGGCTTCACCCCTTATGGCCTGGGCTTCACCTTCTTGGGTGAAGGCCCTGGCTTCTTGCCAATTCCAGAACAGCTTGGGATTTGCTTCCGTGCCCTTGAGGCCTAGAAGGCAACCACCGCACCTTCCCACATGTGCTGTCTGCCTCTCACCTAATGCTTCCTGAACCTGAACTTTCACAAGGGTGCATGTGGCTCTGTACACCCCATCTTATTGCGGCTGATGGGGGCAGGCCAGCCTGGCATGATGGCTTTGGGTTCTGGCTGGTAGCCATCATTTCCTGGGTACAGGTCTCGCTGTAAATTAGATCAAGCCATAACTTTGATCAAGGTCATACACAACCTGTCAGTGCCTGGGCTGTAGAGCCTGTGGCATGTCACTAGAGGCCTGTTCCAGGCAAACACTCCCCCATCATCTTCCAGAATACTAACACTGCTGTGAATTCACTTGACTAAGCTGCACACAGCTGACTCGGCCCCTCTGTCAATGAAGAAAGCCAAGTGTACACTCAAAATGTTGGCTTAACGTGGTGATTTTTTTTCTTTCACATAAAGAAATTCAGGGGCGGACAGTCGAGAGACAGCATGGTAAGTTCCATGTTTTTGTCAATGACGGAGTTTCTTTTGGCTCACCCACCCTCAGTGTGTGGTTTCTGCCCTTCAGTTAGCTCAGGTTCCAGCCATTTGGTAATTTTCAGATAGGGAAAAAAAAGGCAGGTGTGTAGGGGGATAAGTACAGGATTGAACCTCTGAGTCTTGACGAATTTCCCAAGCTTGGAGTATACCTGCAATACAAGCCAGTCAGACACAAGTTTGAATCCGGCCTAGGTAATATAAGAAGACTCCTCGGTTTTTGTTTGTTTAATTGACTTTTAAGTTCTTCCAGAAGACCTAGCCAATGAAAACCACAGACATCTAGTTGGCCTTCAAATGTGCAGGAGAAACCAGGTTATAAGCAGGCCTTACTACCACCCAGGGCGCCACAGATCCTGTTATTAAGGAAACAGAGGTTGAGCAGAGGCGATGTGGTAATGGGCAGGGTCTGCTACACTCCTGAAGCCCATGAACCTTCTACTGACTCTGTTGGCCCGATCTAAGCATGTTGAGGCCCAGACCCCAGCCTCCTTATCTACAACTCACAGCAGCGCAGATGACTGGAGGGATGGTGACAAGCAGACCAGAGGGCAAGATTCCGGCATGGTGCAGACTCCAACACGGTAAATACCTGATTTCAGCACACCTGCGTTGAAGGGAATGCTTGGTGCTGCCAGGGCTTCCGGGAAGCAGCAGATAGTTCTGATACGTGAGTCAGAACCCCACCCCAACAGGAAGTAGTTCTGAGTCTCCATTTCCTGTCTGTCTGGTCTGGTCTGGCTGGCTTGCCAGCACCTTCAGATCTGTTTGTAGCTCAAGGTGTGTGCTGAGGATGTCTCCATGCTGGCTGGCTTCACAGAGGAAAGGGACCGGACACGGTGGAGATAAGAGTGTGAGACAAAGCCAAGACTGAGAGTTCCAGAGACCCAGAACACTTTCCCTCTGCCAGGGCTGACACAGAAGATACCAGAGTCCGCATGGTCCAGTCTGTTCCTTGACCCACTCATCTGCTGGCCCTGAACTTACAATTAAATGGAACATCAGCTATGTGGTAAATGCTGTTACTTTCCCCCAGCAATTATCGAGAGACCAGAGCCCTCACTTCATAGAAGAAAAAAAAAAAAAAAAAAACCCTAAAGTTAAACTAGGCGTGGTAGTGAGAGCTTTATTCCCAGCACTTAGGAGGCAGAAAAATCTTGTCTCAAAATACCAAAGAAAAAACTAAAGTTGAACAAATTACCTAAGTTCTATCAGTCTGAAAGGGGCCCACAACATTAACCACTGACCCACACAGCCTTTTTGTATCAACTAGAGGCTGATGAAGGGTCATCTGGTGCCACCTCTGTGCCAATAAGGCTGGCATGAAGTTTGCCCTATGCTTAAGAGTCTGGCTAAGGAGCTTTTCCGAGCTCAGTGAAGAGCCCAAGTCCTTATATCTTCTATAGTCAGCCTAGGGCCTGGGCTCTGGGGCTAGCCCACACCATAGAAGTGGGCCACATTAGCCCAGAGAGGACAAAGTACTGTCTACCATGTGCTGCTGGTAGAGTCTTGGTGTTCAAGAAATCCCTTAGGCTAGCTCTGCAGGTCGGGGGAGGGGTAGAACATGTCAGAAACTCAGAACTTTCTGGAGATGATCAGGCCAGTTCACACATTGTATTTGGCGACTGTTAGTTTTAGCTGTCCACACACTGGACAGAACACTCATAAATGAACAAATAATAAATAGTGGAAATGGCAAGATTTTTGTTTTGAGAGGCATGAATTAGAGACACCAAGAGAAATGTTTATCTGAAATTTCAAGTGACTGTTTTTGTGGCTCTGGGAACTGACCTAGGACCTTGGCCATGGTGGCCAGAGATTTACTGAGCTACATTTCAATCCATCTGTCTAAAATTTCAGATGCTAATGCAGATGAAGAGCTACAGCTGGGTTGGTAGAATTAACATTTAATGTTCTATATCACAGCAAGTAATTGTAGCTAATTGTTTTTTAATTAATTAATTTCTTCATTATGTATACTGAGTTCTTCCTGCATGTCAGAAGAGGGCACCAGATCTAATTCTAGATGGTTGCGAGCCACCATGTGGATGCTGGGAATTGAACTCAGGACCTCTGGAAGAACAGTCAATGCTCTTAACCTCTGAGTCATCTCTCCAGCCCCAACTGTAGCTAACTGTATATTTTCAAATAACTAAGAGGAAAGAGTGATCATTAATTCCTGTACTCCTAACACTCCAGAAGCTGAGGCAGGAGCATTTCCAGAATTTGTAGCCAGCTTATTCTAAAAGACACTGTCTTGAAAAATTAGAGCTAGGCATGGTTTCATATGCTTATAATCCCAGTGTTTGGGAGGTGAATATAGGAGAGTTGATAGTTCAAGGTCATCCTCAGCTACATATAGAGTTCAAGGGCAGCAGATGGACCTGAGACCCTGTCTCCCCCAAAAAGGTCAGGGTGGTATTAGTCTGGGACGGGTTACAGTCAGTCACGAAGACTTTCAGGGCTGCTGTGGCCTACTGGATGTGGTTTGAGTATATCCCCACAGGTTCCTGAGTTAGAATGTTGACTCTTACTGTGGCAATGTTAAGAGGTGGTGATGAAAACTGATCTGTCGGCATCTACTTAGAATAACAACACTTGAGAGGATCAGTCCGTCCCAGGTCTAAGACCAACCTGGGCTCTATGCATGAAGACTTTACGATATATGGTATGTCACAGGAAATGGCTGGGTTGTCCTTAGAAGGATCAGTGTGTTCTCACAGGACCCCAATCAGTTCCTGCCAGAGACAGTTGTTATAAAAAGGGCAAAATTATGTGGTAGCACAAACCTTTAATCCCAGCACTTGGGAGGCAGAGATAAAGACGGTGGACAGATGTTTGTGCTCAAGGCCAACCCGATTTACACAGTGAGACCCTGTCTGGGGGCAGGGGGGATCATTTAAGGTTTTTTTGTATTAGCTTTTAGAAAATTCAAAACATAACAGAGAAAGAAAAAGTTGGTTTTGTTCTTTGGTTTGTTCTAACATCAAGCCCCATTTAAGAATTCCCTCTACCGACATCCTTGCTTGCTTCTTTCCTCCAGTTCATTCATTTTCTCTCTTCCTCCCCTCTTCTCCCTCCCTCCCCCCTGTTATTACAACAACATCTCTCTGTTAGGAGAGCAGAGCCCTTGTGTTCCCGTTCCCGTCACCCCTGACCCGATGCCCTGCCTTCTACAATGCTGAGCTGGGGAATTTCTTCAACACGGGAGTTCCAGAGACTGACCCCAAACCTGGGTACTTCCTAAGGAGACCTGAGCTCATAAGTTCACAAAGATGTTGTGAATCAGCTAGAAGACCATGGATGCTGTCAGTTTGGAGAGTCACAAGGCCTTTGGAGGGTGGCAGCTTAATCTGTAAGGTTTCTATTTCTCACAGTGAACTATTTGGCTATGTAATTTATGTAATAAACAGTTAATTTTTAAAATGATAACGTTTACATGGCCATTATTTACTCCAGGCTGGGCCAGTTAAATCAGTTCCTGAAAACTTTTAAAATTTATTTAAATAAACTAAAACTTCTTAATTTATTTACTTAGTGTTTATGAATATTTTGTCCACATGCATGTGTGTGCCCATTGGATCCTCTGGAATTGGGGTCACAGATGTTTGTACATCATTCTGAGGATGCTAGGAATCAAACCCAGGTCCTTCGTAAGTAAAAGTGCTCTTAACCACTGAGCCATCTCTCCAGCCCCTCTCTCTCTCTCTCTCTCTCTCTCTTTTTTTTTTTTTTTAAAAAAAGATTTATTGGGGCTGGAGAGATGGCTCAGCGGTTAAGAGCACCGTCTGCTCTTCCAGAGGACCCGGGTTCGATTCCCAGCACCCACATGGCAGCTAACAACTGTCTGTAGTTCCAGTTCCAGGCAAACACCAAGGCAAATAAATAAATAAATAAATAAAGTTTAAAAAAAAAGAGATTTATTTAGGGGCTGGAAAAATGGTTCAGAGGTTAAGAGCACCAACTGTTCTTCCAGAGGACCTGAGTTCAATTCTCAGCAACCACGTGGTGGATCACAACCATCTGTAATGGCATCTGGTACCTTCTTCTGTATACTGTAATAATGAATACATAATAAATACATCTTTAAAAGATTTATTTATTATGTATACAGTATACAGAAGAGGGTACCAGATGTCATCATAGATGGTTGTGAGCCACTATGTGGTTGCTGGGAATTGAACTCAGGACCTCTGAAAGAACACTTGGTGTTCTTAACTTCTGAGCCATCTCTCCAGCTCCCTCTCTTTTATTTTTTAAAAATGATTTATTGGAGCTGAGAAGTGGTGGTGCACACCTTTAATCTCAGCACTCAGGAGGCAGAGGCAGGTGGATCTCCGTGAGTCTGAGCCAGCCTGGTCTCCAGAGTTCTAGGACAGGTTCTAAAGCTATACAGAAAAACCCTGTCTCAAAAAAAACAAAACAAAAAGATTTATTTATTTGCATTGGTACCTCTGTGTGAGGGTGTTGGATCTCTTGGAACTTGAATTACAGTTGGGAGCCACCATGTAGGTGCTGGGAATTGAACTCAGGTCCTCTGGAAGAGCAGCCAGTGCTCTTAACCACTGAGCCACCTCTCCAGCCCCTCTGTAAGTACTCTTGTCACACTGCCCTTGACTTACTGACTACTTATATTTTAAATTTTATTATCCTTCTGCTCAGATCGCAAAGGCTCCCCATGGTCTTGAGAATAAAACCCAACTCCTCAGCCTTGTGGCAGATGTGCCTGGGCCTATCAGCACCCTGTCACCCTACAGCCAGGCATCTCCCTTCTGGCATGCTCTCCACACCCCTCTCCCTAATCAAATAAGGCCCAGCTACAACTGCTCAGCCTCTGTGGCCAAGGCTCAATGGTCCCGTGTGCTTCTGACCTCAGCTCCTTTCCTGAAGATTATTCAGAACACGAGTCCCTTGCTTACACTGTAACTGTCGCAGAGGGGAACCTGTATATCATAAGTTGTATTACCTCAGTTATTTCTCACAGCAATCCTGGGAGTAGATACCTTACTTATTCCTGTTTTACCCACCAGAAGAACAAGCTTAAACAGGTTAAGGGCCCTCCATAAAAGCAAACTGAGTGGCCATAAATGCTTTGATATGTTGGCACATGGATTTTATTTGTTTTCATTTTTCGAGACAGGGTACCATGTAACCTAGGCTGGCCTCAAACTTTCTATGTAACTAAGGATAGACTTGAACTCCTGATCCTCTTGCCTCTACCTCCCAAGTGCTTAGATTATAGCCATGAGCGCCCTCCCTAGTGGCAGCATCTAGGACAAGGTCTCAGTGAGTACAGGCTGGCCTCAGACACTGTCCTTCTCCATCACCCTGCCTCAGTATCTCAAGTGCTAAGTCACTGGCATATGCCACCACACCTGATTGTGTCAGGCCCTTCTTTATAAGCGGCAGGTCCAATTATGTTCCATTGCAAGCGCTTTTAGGATCATTCCAGGGAGGGCCAGAAGCCACTCTGCAGCAATTCCTACTGAGATGAGGAAGACAAAGGCTCCGAGGTGTTAGGTGACTTCAAGGTGATACACAAGGTATAGCTGGCTTTGACACCCCCTTCCTTCCATTTCCCATTCTTTCCCTCCAAGTGTCATTCAGTAAATTAGCTAATGTGGGCTCTGAGGAAACCCATATCATGTCCTGCTACTGTGGACAGGTTCCTCTGGGCCTGTCTCTGGGCCGGTCCTGTGCAGCGCATCTGAAAGCATTGGGGGAAAGTTACCAGGAGGAGCTCATCCTAAGCCCACGCTAAAGGGTGCCAATGAGGGCCAGCCAGGCACCCAGCAGCCGGTGGAACTGCCATCCACAGTGGCAGTGGGTTCCTGTACACCCACCCTGCAGTAGCAGGGTGGAGTGTGGGTGGGGGTTCAGTGAGAAGCTTAGCAACTCCATCCAGATGCGAATTGTCGCTCCCACACTTCCCGGCAGCAGGAGCCTCAATTAGAGCCTTTCGAGGGGTCAAAATCCACACCTCTGCAAATGGGCCCGCTTTCCCAGGGCCCCCCCTACCCAGACCTTCCCTGGGCTCTGTGGGTTTTGACACCTCTCTGCAACCTGGCAGGAGGCCACCTCACACCTTTGGTCCAGATAAAAGCTAGGGCCTGGAGGTGAGCGGTCCAGTTTCCCAGAGTCACACCAGCCATGACCCAGTCTCCTCCTCCGCAGAGCCTCCCGGGCCTCGACCACTGGGTC
Source organism: Sigmodon hispidus (assembly GCA_004025045.1). Taxonomy (NCBI): domain Eukaryota; kingdom Metazoa; phylum Chordata; class Mammalia; order Rodentia; family Cricetidae; genus Sigmodon; species Sigmodon hispidus. The sequence continues at coordinate 23,286 of PVIH01002109.1, forward strand.
TTCGCCCAGGGCTGGAGCTGGGCCCAGCACTCGGACTCCACTTCCCCGGCCTCATCCTCAGATTCATCTGGATCATGTCCCTGCTACATGACCTGCCGCCCATCGCAGTCCGCGGGCCTGACCCGCAGCTCGAGCAAATCGCAGGCCGCCCCGATCGGGCCCCGACGAGCGCGTCCCGCACCCGCAGGGGGACAGCGGCAGAGCGCCAGCGAGCGGGAGAAGCTGCGCATGCGCACACTGGCCCGCGCTTTGCACGAGCTGCGCCGCTTTCTGCCGCCGTCGGTGGCGCCTGCTGGCCAGAGCCTGACCAAGATCGAGACTCTGCGTCTGGCCATCCGCTACATCGGCCACCTGTCGGCCGTGCTGGGCCTCAGCGAGGACAGTCTGCAGAGCAGGCGCCGAAGGAGCGCAGACACCGCGTCTTCTCACCGATGCCCTCTATGCCCGGATGGCGGCCCTTTGCAAACTCAGATGCTTGGCCCTGGCCTGGGATCAGCCATTAGTAATGGGGTGTCCTGGGGGTCCCCTCCCACTTGTCCTGGGCCCCAAATCTCATCTGAAAACCTAGGGAGCAGGACCTCCAATGTGGATTCCTGGGTGACACCTCTTTATTGTCCTCAAATACAGTCACCCTTGAACCAGTCTCTAGGGAGAGCCCCTGACACCTCTCACTGGACATCACCCCAAGCCTATTCTGGCATACAGACACCCCCAGAGTCTAGGAACAAGACTGGACTCTGGTCACCATCCACTGCTCCTGTAGAGTTGACTGAAGTGTACCAGGTAGGTCCTAGGACCCCGGTCGCTTTCCCCAGCCAGGGAGGTCCCCAGGCCTCAGTCGGAAATAGAGTGGACGGGGTGGTCTCTGATCTGTAAGGGTCTCCTACTTTTCAGGTCCCAGATTATCCAGTGAAGGTGAGGATGGAAGGAGCCTTACTCACAGCTGTAGGGATGGAAATGAAGCCCTGGGAAGTTAAAGCATCATTGCTATGCAACAGTCCCCACAGCCCAGGGAAGAGAGGGTGGGCCTTGGATTTACACAGAGGCCAGAGAGGAAGGTGCAGGACTGCACTGACAGGGAATTCTAAGCTCAGTGCAGGAATAAGTGAGGCCCTGGATATTGGCAGCATTTCCTGAATCGATTCTTCTGGAGTCAGTGACCTGTGTATTTTCTTTGAGGTTTATTCATTCATAAATGTTTTGTGGCCCATAAAAGATTATATTAATGACTAAGTTTTCCTGAGCATTCACTGTTTGTCTATACCATTCTTTGTACTTTACCTGTATCTAATCATTCATCCCTGCTAATTAAAGCCCCGTGAAGCATTAGCATCCCTATTTTACAGGTGGGAAAACTGAGATGAAGAGATTCTTAGAGCTAGTGAATGACTGAGCTAGGATTTGAAGGTTGGCAGTGTGTCTTCAGAGCCAGTGTTCTTAACCGCTGAGCCCCACAGCACTGTTGCGGCCATCCAGACACCACCAGCTCCCCTCTGCAAAAATAGCCAGGCTTGAAATCTCCAAGCAGTGGTCAGGGAACAAGCCATTCTTGTTTCTCTTGCAGAGTCTTCCCGTGTCTCCAGAACCCTGCCTGTCCCTGGGAAGTCCAACCCTGCTTCCTCGCCCTTCATGCCAGCGACTACAACCTCAACCTCAGTGGGGCTGCTGGGGCCACAATGCAAAGGAACTCTCCAGCTCCGAGGACCAGGGTTCCAGCCCTGCCTTCCAGCTCCCTGTGGCCAGCCCCATCCCGAGCGTGGGCCTGCAGCTCAGTGGCTGTCCTGAACTTTGGCAGGAAGACTTGGAAGGACCTCCACTGAATATCTTCTGCTAATGGCCTTGCCTGCACCCTGTCAGTGTGGAGTCGGGGCTGACTGGGACTGCCGTCATCTGGCTTTTCTGTGACATTTTGGGCTTTTCTTAGCCATGGATCCCTTTCCCCAGATGAAACCTTTCAGGGAAACTGTCTGGAACAGATAGTAAGTAGCTCCCCTGACTGGAGGGGGCTGTGACAGTGCCCTCTACTTCTAGAGATCCTTCTAGAGCAGAACAGTTCTCAACCTTCCTAATGCCCTTGGCCCTTAATATAGTTCCTCGTGTTGTGGTGACCCCTAAACATAAAATTATCTTCATTGTTACTTCATAACTGTACTTGCTACTCTTATGAACCATAATGTAAATATCTATGTTTTCCAATGGTCTTAGGTGGCCCCCGTGAAAAGATCGTCGACCCCCAGGTTGAGAACCATTGCTGAATAGGCTCAGCACTCCCTAGAGTGTAAGCTGTTCTGAGAATGAGGTAGGATACGCATGATAGAGCACATTCAAGCCCTGCTTGAGGGGCAGAATCCTATATGCTTGTTTTATAATAATAATAATAAAAAAGAAAACCAACAAAAATTGTTTGCTTCTGATTTCATTTATCAGCATACCATTTTCCTTGCTCTTTTAAAAGGAAAAGTGTTGTGTTGAGTGGGGAGCAAACCTGCCTCCACTTCTGTGATCCAGGCCTGCCAAGGTCTCCATGAGCTCTAGCTTATCAGTGTGACAGTGTTTTCTGTGCCTGGGTACAGGGGCCAGGAGCTCCTGGCCTACAGTGATGGGAGGCTGAACCTCCAGGATGAGTGTGTACAGTCATGGACAAACAGGCCTAAGTGGGGATACTAGGTGCCCAGACACCTGTGAGGTAGAGCTCTTTTACAGTTATAAGAAATATGGTTCCAGGTATGATAGCACATGTCTTTAATTCCAGAACTGGGGAGGCAGAGGCAGGCGGCTCTCTGTAAGTTCAAGGTCAGCCTGGTCTACACAGTGAGTTCCTAGGGAGTTAGGGCTATATAGAAAGACTTGGGTATCACAAAAAAAAATTGTCATTGTTTCAAATTATTTTGAGTGACCTCTTCTAGCTATGCCCAGTTTTAGTTGTGTGGACTGCCATGGCAAAATATCACCAACTGGGTGGCTTGAAGGACAGAGGCTGGAAACCCAAGTCCAAACTGTAGTCAGGCTTGGCTATTTCTGGGGGCCCTCCCCTTAGCTTCCAGATCTCCTCCTTTTATTTGTGTTATAATCTCTTACAGGGATACCGGTCATGGTGTGTGTGTGTGTGTGTGTGTGTGTGTGTGTGTGTATGTGTGTTTGTTTGTGTGTGTGTGTGTTGCTGATGTGCAAGTGTGCACACACCCACATGTGGAAGCCAGAGCAAGGACTAAGAGTGTCTTCCTCTACTGCCACTCTGCACCTTACTGCCCTGAGGCAGGATCCCTCACTAAACCAGAAGCTCACTGTTTGGGCTAGCCTGCACCTTACTGCCTTGAGGCAGGATCCCTCACTAAACCAGAAGCTCACTGTTTGGGCTAGCCTGCACCTTACTGCCTTGAGGCAGGATCCCTCACTAAACCAGAAGCT
>PVIH01002109.1:26793-56117 GCA_004025045.1 Sigmodon hispidus
GCCTGCACCTTACTGCCTTGAGGCAGGATCCCTCACTAAACCAGAAGCTCACTGTTTGGACTAGCCTGCACCTTACTGCCTTGAGGCAGGATCCCTCACTAAACCAGAAGCTCACTGTTTGGGCTAGCCTGCACCTTACTGCCTTGAGGCAGGATCCCTCACTAAACCAGAAGCTCACTGTTTGGGCTAGCCTGCACCTTACTGCCTTGAGGCAGGATCCCTCACTAAACCAGAAGCTCACTGTTTGGGCTAGCCTGCACCCTACTGCCTTGAGGCAGGATCCCTCACTAAACCAGAAGCTCACTGTTTGGGCTAGCCTGCACCTTACTGCCTTGAGGCAGGATCCCTCACTAAACCAGAAGCTCACTGTTTGGGCTAGCCTGCACCTTACTGCCTTAAGGCAAGGTCCTTTAGTAAGCCAGAAGCTCACTGTTTGGGAGAGCCTGGCTGACCACGTCAGGTTCAGTCTGTCTTGCTGCTGGGTCTGCAGATACACCTAGTCATGCCGAGTTTTTGCAGGAGTCCTGGGGATCCTCATGCCTGAAAAGCCAGCACTCTTACTGACTGAGTCTCTCCTCCTCATTTAACCTTAATTCCCCCCTAAAACAACTGTGTCCAAATTCAGACCCAGTCTGAGGTACAAGATGGAAGGAATTACCTTTGCTTTCTGTTACTATAATAAAATATCAGAGGTAATAAAATTAAAAAGAGAACATTAACCTTGCTTCATAGTTCTGGAGGTTCTAGTCTAGATGGAGTCGTTTTTGACCTCATGAAGACAGAGGTCATCACAAGAATGCATGGCCAAGCAGAACACTCACTCCAGGAACCTAGAAACAAGGAGAAGTGGTCTCAGGTCCTCTTGCAAGGCCTCACCTCCCAGTAGTAGCATCCTGGGCACCAAGCCTTCAATGCATGGACCCATGAGGGCACATGGAAATCTAAATCATAGCAAAGGGCTTCAATCTCAGTTTTAAGAGGATCCTGTTCAACTCGATGTTAAGAGCCAGAGAAAAATTATTCTCCAACAAATCTGGTAAATTATAGGGAGACTCATAATCAGCAACTAGATTCTAAATGCAAAATGTAAAGATGAAGATTGTACAGAAGCGTGGGGACCATTTCCTTCTTCTGTTACTTAATACCATCAGCCCAGTTGCTTGGATTTAGGCCATCTTCAGTGAGCCTACTAGGCTCTAGGGAAAGGGTGTGATGATTCCTAGCAGACAGAGGCAGCCAATGTTTTGAGTTGACTGGGGGAAAGCTGACAGCTGAAGAGAGAATCTTTAAGGAGGCAAGATTAAGTGGGACCCTCTGAGCTCGCAATGAGGAATTCATCCTTCCTGGGTAGTTCATTGTAGAGACTGGGACTAGGGGTGAAATGCCACAGGAGACCTTGGGCCCTTTCACCACTCTATTTGAGAGAAGCCACTAGGGGATGTAGCTCAGTTGGTACAATGCTTGTCTCACATGCAGAAGGCCCTGGGTCCAATCCCCAATACTACATAAACCTGGGCATGGTGCACACCTGTAATCCCAGCACTGGAGAGACAGGATGGATGGATCATCCCCAGCCTTAAGGCTATCATGGACTACATCAGACTCTAGATCAAAAACAAGTCACCAAAACAGCCTAGGTGGAGAGAGCAAAAGGAGGAAGCCATTGATCTCCTGGCTAGGATCTTGGCCATACATGGGGCCTCCCACGTGTGGGGACTCTGGTCCTGACATGGCAGCCCATTGTCTGTGGACCCATTCTTGAGCAAATTACTCTCTTGTTGGAAATTTCTGTCTTGCCAGCAGCTCCCAAACGACACACCGAGGCTTAATTAACCCATATTTCTTATCTATGTTTTGTCATGTGGCTTGGTACCTTGTCTCAGAATGATGTGCCCATCTCTGCCTCTGCTGGAGACTCTCAGACTCTGCTCTTCTTCTTCCTGTCATTCTTAGTTTGGCTCTGTCATCTAACTTTATCCCGATCATGTTGGTCAGTCAGCTCCTTTATTAAACCAGTCACAGCGACATATATTCACACAGTGCGAAGGAATATTCCACACTCTCGCTCTGGGCCTTCGTTTCCCCCTCTTTTACAGGAAGAACTAGCTTAGGTGATCTGTAGTGATATATTATATATTTAATAAAAATAGTTTAGAATATCAGAGGACATCTCTCCAGCCTTTGTTTTGGTTTGGTTTGGTTTTTTGTTTCGTTTTTCATAACGGGGTTTTCTGTGTAACAGTCCTGGCTGTCTTGGAACTTGATTTGTAGACCAGGCTGGCCTCCAAATCACAGAGATCCTCCTGCCACTGCCTCCCAAGTGCTGGGACTAGCGGCATGCACCACCACTGCCCTGCTTTTTGATCTTGAACTCAAAGAGATCCAAACCAATCTCTGTCTCCTGGGTGATTAAAGGTGTGAGTCACACTCCCTGACCTTCATGGCTTGGCTTTGTGGGTAGTTCTGTCCTCTGATATTCCAGACTATTTTTATTAAATATACAATATATCACCACAGTGATCATTAGAGGTCTATATTTTCCCCCTTGTCAGAAGTGGTCTAGTTCCAGCTTCAGGGTCTAACAGCCCTTAAGGACTATCACTAATCCTGGGAAGATGAGAAAAGTATACAGCACACACATATGCACATGCATGCACACACTCGTGTGCACACACACAAGCACACTCACACAGAGGCCCCGCTTACTTTAGTGCACGCGACATTCACCTCTTGCTTGCTGGGTAATTGTGGGTGAGCTACGAAACTCTTTGAGTCTGTTCCAAATGTGCAGTGGAGATCATAATAGACCCCACCTGCCTCTCAGTCAGGTGACTCCCAAACACAATGGGTAATAGGACACCTGTGCACAGTGCCTCACTTAGAGCCTTTGAGGTCCAGACAGCATTGGACACAATAGTTCCAATTCTGCACCTTACCTTCCTTCCACCTTCATTTCTAGCAGAGGAAAGAGATCTAGGAAGAAAAGCAGCTTCCCGTAGCTCCTAGCTGGGTGCAGGCATCACGCCTCTGACTGCTCTTTCACCTTTCAAAGAAGATGTGAGTCTCAGTGCCAGTCTCACTAGATCTGGCCCCAAGGCAGAACCAGACAAGTACCAAAGTTTCCTAGGATTCACACTTGCCTAGGATGAGCTCCCACAGGGACAGAGAGAAATCATCGTCTCTGCCATAGTCCCCAGCACTGAGGCCCCACAGTGGGCTGGGAAAGAAGACCCACCTACCAGTTGCAGCTGGAAATGAGCATCCTCTGGAGTTTGGCAGCCTCACTCCCCAGCTCTTTTCCAAGTATTTGTTGAAGGCCATCACCTATGGGGACCCTGCACCTCAATCAAACCCACCAGTCACATGACTGGAGTTTCCTGGAAGGCTAAACAGCTCCTAGAATAGCAAAGCAAGGTCAAATGCTCCTGCCTCTTTTTGCATCTCAGAAGCTCAGCCCTGCCTCTCAAAGCTGCAACCCCTCCCGTCTCTAGTCTTTGAGTTCCATGCACACTGCCATGAGCTACATCTTAATGCAGAGAGAATGGTGATCTTGGTGCCAGTTGGGATGATGGGACCCTTTTAGCATCTTTAGGAGACTAAATGGGGCTTGAGTACTCAGCCAGGACTTCCAATGACCCTGTGAAGCAGAGACCACGCAGGCGGTTAAAGCCTGGAGGAGTAGGCATGCTTGGCTCAAAAATCAAAGCTGCAGTAAAGGTTAACTGAGCTAGGAGCATTCCTCATCTTCAGATGCTATTCTGAGACCACTGGGGCTGCTGCTGTTCACAGGAAGCATTCTCATCCCTGCTGGCAGTGGGCAGTCCATTCCCTGGTGGGTAGAGGCTGGACAAGCAGTTGGCAGCCTGCACTCTGGTTAGTTTCTGCTCTGGAACCTTGACTAAGCTCCTGTGAGCAGGCTTTTGGCTCTGGGTATCTCCACTACATCTCAGGGGACTGGCATCTTCCAGTCACACAGAGCCTTATGAATGCCAGCATTTTAAGGAGACAGAGAACAGGAGCTTGTAAATGGGGATGTCACAGACTCTGGCTCAGCTCAAGTAAAGGGTAGGTCACCACTACCTTGTGATGCTAGAGTCAGCTCCTATGTCGGAGTCATGATGTAAGCTGCAAGACCTCAACTACCTTCTCTGTGAAGCTGAGATAGGTGTGGCTATGTAGTTCCACAGCCTAGCATCCATTGGGTTTGATCCACAGCACTGAAAAAGTCAAATTAAAACAAAAAGAATCCCCCAACATTGAGAGTAAGATAGTCTATGACCGTTTAACATCAGCTAAGAAAGAGAGGGAGCTGGTAGATTTCTCTCTGGTAAGCCAATTCTCTCCTGTGATATCCACAGGGACCCAAAATGGTGAGACCTACCCCTCCCCCAGCTGAATGCCAGAAGGTCAAGTGCCAGCCATGGCTGCTGGGTACTGGCGACAGGAAGGGTTGGTGCAGAGGGAAGGAGCCGGACATTTAATCTAGGGCAGCCCAGGGAGCCTCCGGCAGGGCCCCTCACCAGGGCTGACCACAGGATCTGGCCCCTCCTTGCCTTTGATATGTAGATTGAAGGGGAGAAGTTGGGAACTTTCCCCAGTACCTGACCACCCCTTTCTCACTTGGGGAGGAGGGCTGCTTGGAGCCAGATGACTAGGATGGTGGTACTTGCTATGTAGCTAAGAATGACCCTGAATTCCCGTTTCTCCTTCGGGTGCCAAAAAGTCAGACCAAAAGCCAGAGAAATGGCTCAATGATAGTGTGTGCCACTCAGGCTGGAGACTTCAGATACTCTCATATGGTGGAGGACAACCAAGAAAGACACTGTGGACTTCTGGCCTCCACACGGGTGGATACACCTGTGCACACATGTATACATGTACACACACTCATACAAAAGCAACAAAGATAGCTGTGGTGGGTCTGATCCACGTGAATTTAATTCCAGCACTCAGGAAGGAGAGGCAGGCAGATTTCTGTGAGTTCAAGGCTAGCTTGGTCTGTATATATGGAGGCCATCCAGGGCTACAAAATAATTAACTAATTAATTTTTAATTAATTTTTTAAAAACACATTTCTGTTGGGAAGTAACATCTGTGGGTAATAATGGATGTCCCAAGGTTTCCTGTAGCTGTCAATCACCTTCTTTTCTTCCTTGAGCCCATCTGGCAGAGCCTGGGAAAAGCTGAGACCGGCTGAGCTTCCTACAGCTAGGCTCTGTCACTGCTTTTGCTGAAAAGAATTGATTCCTCACTTGGGCCCCCACAGTAACAAAAGCCCTGGCGGCCTTCTCTGTCTCCTTTTTCTTAAAGCTTTGAGATCAGGGGCTCAGTCAGTTAAGTACTTGCCACACAAACATGAGAATTCAAGTTCAGAGCTATAAAAAGTTAGTATAATGCTAGTCACAGGGGTGCAAACCAGTAACCCCAGCTCTGGGAGGGGGAAGACAGGAAGGCCTTTGGGGTTCAGGAGAGATTTGGCTTCAGGGAGAAACTGTCTCACAAAAAATTAATTAACTAATTAATTAATTTATTTGTTTATTAATAAGCCGTGCAGAGGTGCCTCACACCTTTAATACCAGCACTCAGGAGGCAGAGGCCAGTGGATCTCTGTGAGTTCGAGGCTAGCCTGGTCTACAGAGGGAGTCCCAAGATAACAAGAGCTGTTATACAGAGAAACCCTGTCATGAAAAAAAGATGTAAATAAATAAATAAATAAATAAATAAGTGGATACTGGTAAATGAAGACGACTTCTGGCCTTCTCACACTAGCACACACATAAGGACGTGTACACAGATGCAAGTAATAGTTTGAGGCACAGTGAGCTGGCTCAGTGGCCTTTAAACCTGGCGACCTGAGTTTGATCCCTGGGACCCAAGTAAAGGTGGAAGGACAGGCATCTCCCTCCTTTCCTCCCCAGGACCTCCAGCATGCCCCCCCCAGCGCCCCTCTCCAGCCTCCATAGCCGTCTATTAATTTCATGCTCCCACTGAGTAACAAATCTGGAAGCTCATTTTAGAAATTCTTTATTTACATTTTCTGTTAAAAAATATAGATCTTGTGCCCTGTTGATTCTTTGGTTCTGGGTCTCTTGGGGAAGGTGGGAAAGTGTGCAGGGTGACTATCCCTGGCTGCCTTTTGTCCTGTAAAGTCTTCTTAATTGGGCTCAAAGCTGGGCTTCCCTGAGATCAGCCCCAAGGCCTGGGCCTAGGGCAGAGTTGGCATGGGCTGGAAGGTGCCAGAGCAGCCTGACAATTGGGAGCAAGGCTGGCTCCACAGGGCCCTTGAGGGTAAGATGCCGGTGTCTGGAGCTGTAAGATGCTGGTGTCTGGACCTCCGAGGACAAAGACCCTGCACAGACTGCTGAGATAGTCATTGGTATCACACGGGCCATGCGGCTCTCAGGATCAGGGCTTACTGTTTTCTGTGAACCACTGGAGAATCACCTCCTTGTTCTTATTCACCCACTTGATATTGGCTTTCGTCTTTTCCAGGGCTTGTTCCAGAGCCCGAGTGCCGGAGCCAAAGCCTGTCGCTGAGTTGTCCTCTTTAAACTGCTCCAGCTGCCAAAAAAACAAAGTGTCAGGTTGGGCTGGCTCTCAAACTCCACCCTGAGAAGAGGGGGCTTCCTTTGCCTCTCACCCCACTCACAGGTCCTCGGGAATCGAGACCATATCTTGTTCCCTGTATAAGAGGCTGAATCCCTTCACCACTTCTTGGGGCTAAGTACTCATCTACCCAGAAGTTGTGAAATCACAGCCCCAGGTGGAACCTGCTCAGAAGATATTGGGCTTCATTGTGCAATATTTCAATGAGCTAGCCCAACTGTAGCATCTCGACCCAGTAATGAGCAAAGGAAACAGGTGCCTCATGGGAGCAACGGCTATGGAAATTTCTGAACCTCCGATTGCTCTGATGACTAAATAGCTCTTTTAAAAATGAGGGGGTGGGGGTGCAGTGCAGACGTGGAGTGCCTGTTAAGCACCCAAAGCCCTGTTTCCAACCTCATCACTTCAAAACAATAAAGTAGAGTAGAAGACTATTGTAATTTACACACCACACGGTTTTGTGCACACAAAAATCTTTAAGAATCTGTGAAAGAACTGTTAGAGCTCAGGCTGATGGAGTTTTCCTGGCATGTGTGAAGCCCCTCTCCCCCCCATCCCAAGCACCAAGAAAAAAAGAACTAATGATTCAGCAAGGTTTCATAATATACAGCATCAACTGTATACCTAGGAACTGCAACGACAACCTGGGAAATGATGCAACTTTTCACTTATAACAGCATCAAAAAATGTAAGTACTAGGCCAGCCATGTCTTTTAGCTCGGCACTCAAGAAGCAGGAGCAGATGGATCTCTGTGGGTTTGAACCCTGCCTGGTCTACATAGTGAGTTCCAGGGCAGCCAGAACTACATAGTGAAACCCTGTCTCAAAAACGAAAATAAAATAATCAAATAAAAGGTGTAGGCAGATAGACTTTAGTGGTAGAGAGCTTGCTATCACACAAAGGCCCTGGGTTGAATCCCCAGCACTAGCAAAGACATTTTTAAAAATGTCCTGTATGTAAGAAAAAACAATAAAGCTCTTTAAAACTCACAGGCCTAAAATGATATGACACTCCATTATAAACAAAGAAAAATAACAAATTAACTGAATTTCATAAAAAATTAAAAAGTCTCTGCAAGTGGGAAACAGCAGCAGGAGGGTCATGTGTTCAAGGCTAGCCTGGGCTACACAGTAAGACCATCTCAACAAAACAAAACATAAAAATGTGTGTATCAAAGGTGACAAGACAGTCACAGAATGGGAAGAAATGCTTGCAAACTGTGAGTCTGTATTCAAAATACACAAAGAACTGTAACAACACAGTAATAAAAGACAGCAGCCCAATTTAAAACCAGGCAAAGACATGAATAGAGGTTATTCCAGAGACAGGCAAAGGCCACTAAGTGCTCTTCCCTAGGCATCAGGGAAAGACCATCACCATCAGGGACACAGGGAAATTAGAACCATCCTGAGTGATTGGCAGGAATGTTGCAACAGTAAATTTGCTCTGGACAACATTTTGTCCATTTATTCAAAAAAGTTAAACATGGAATAAAGAATTGAACCAGCAATATGGACAGGAGAAATGAAAACATATGTTTGTATAAAAATAGGTGCAGAAATGTTCACAGGAACACTTTCCACAAAAGCAAAAAAAATGAGAATAACTAAAATGTCCATCAGCTGATAAATGAATAAACGTGATGTGCTATATCTATACAATGGGATATCTACACAATGGAATACTATGTAGCCATGCAAAGGAACTGTTTGCTTTATAACAGGAATGAATCTGTTAAACCTTAGAAGCCAGACACAAAGGAGTTATATATTACATAATTCCATTTCAAGGTCACAAAATTTCAATTTTCTGTTTTATAAAATGCAAAAATAAAGTAGATTAGTGATTGCTAGAGGCTAGGGCACTGGACAGGAAAGAGGAGAGACTGCCAGTGGCTACGGGATTTCTTCGGGGAGCTGATGGCAAAGACTGGTTGCAAATATACCAGAAAGCATTTGAAATGGTAAATGTTATGGTACATAATTGTAACTCCATTTTTAGATAAATGAATCTAGGTGCACAGTTCCAGTTATTCAGGAGGCTAATGCAGGAAGATTGCTGGAGCCCAGGAGTTCAGGGATAGCCCAGGCAGTCAATCAATTGACAAATACAGTCTTAAAATTCCAAGTTTTTAAAAATGGAAACATTAATATCTACAAAGTATCTCTACTTGATGCTTGCTCTGTGAGTGGAAGCCACCACCACCTTCAACTGGGAAAACTAGACAGAGCTCGGGGCTGGGGGGATCTGGTTCTTACCTGCTGCAGCTCAAATTCAGTGGAGAAGCGCCGGGTCACTCCCTGGATGAGATTGCCAAAGGAGAAAGATCCTCCTCCAAAACTGTAGGGCGGGGGAAGAAGGAGTGTGAGCAGAGGAGGGGGCAGAGACCTAAGGGACGTTCTCAGCAGGTATCAGAGACTATAGAATTCTACAACCATCTCGAGGGAATCATGAGGAGTCAAAGCAAAATGACATCCCAAGATCCCGGAGTGACCGTGCCAGGACATGCAGAAGGTGAGTTCTGAACACAGTCAGGCCTTGTACATATCTCCCCTGGCTACAGTTTTCTTTCTGAGTGGGAAAGTCCAGCACGGGAGTGGGGTGAATCACCTCAGCCTTGGCCTTTGATAGACCAACACCTCAATCAGACTTACTCATCAAAGAGTTTCTTCCAATTGCCTCGGACAAAGTCCCAAGCCAGAGATTGCCCAACCACATTGCTGGCAATACTGATGATGGTAGAGGTGGCATCCTGCCTCCGGATGTAGTCAGGATTCAGGGTGTAACTCAGGTACCTGTGGGCAAGAGGCAAGGGTAGGGTCCACTTGAGGGCTGTAGTGCTGTCATTCAGGGATGGGAGCCTGATGCCTTATACCTAGGTACTACCTCTGTAGATGGGAAACTGAGTCACCTACACAGGGTCACAGGATCACTGGCCATGCAAGTGTGTACTGCCATGGATCTCTCCAAGAAAAGATAAAGGAAGGAAGGAAATTGTATCAAATCCCTTACACCAAAGGTGGCCGCTCCTCACTTTGACATTAAAGGAACCTCAATGAAACTATGGCTAACACTCACGGAGCAGAGAATGTGGTACCCATGAGTTTAAGAGTCAGGGGGTGTCCTGAGGAGTCAGAAACAATCTTTCTTTACAGGTCTAACCTCTGACAGGAATACCAAGGTGGGAGAGACCTCACGCAGCTGCAGGAGACCCTGGCCTGAGGCTCAAAGTAGAGCCCATAGCAGTAAAGAGTTAGGGATGTGGCCCCCACCCTGCCTTCCAGTCTTGGCTTTCTTTTTAGCCTCCCTCACCTGCACAGGGCTGTAGGAAGAGAAGAGTGGAGGCATGGCTGAGTCTGTGGGTGGGGTCAGGTTCTCACCTGTTCAAAATCCACACGTCTTTGCTACAGGCCAGGGCTGCTCGGAGTTTGTCTGCCTCATTTACCAAAGTGGCATTCCGGAATTGTTGCCAGGCAAAATTCCACTCCTCCTCGCCGCCGAAACTAATAGCGTTGCAGTAGACAGTGGACCGAAGGTTGGGGTGGATCCTGGTGTGGGGGAGGCAGAGGCTCAGCACAGAACAGGGAGAAAAGCCTTGCCAGTGACTGATTTGCGGCTCTATTTAGTCCAAGGGGCGGATGAGGACAGACAGGGGAAGAACAGGAAATACTCACGTGTTATTATCAGGGTGGCTCATCCATTCACTATAAAGCTTAGAAACCAGGTCCTTACACTGGCTGACGCCACTGGAGCAGGCCGTGCTGATGGCGTTAACTTCATTGTATCTGTCCCAGGGTTAGGGACACATGATTAGAACAGCCTGCCTGGACTTCCACCAAGACTGTTCTCTGAACACACAGCCAGGGGCCTAACTAAGGCTCTTTGGGGCTTTCTCCGTTTTCTCCCTGCCTGGGATTTCATGGTTCCCAAGGCTTTCAGTCTGAGTCTTTGTTAATGAAGTCAGTTAATGAATGTTAGTTCAGTTTGTAGATGTTTGTGGCATTCAGGAAGCCCTGAGTTTAATCCCAACACTGTATAAACTGAGTGTGGTAGTGCATACCTGAAATTCTACCACTTGAGAGGCAAGAGAATCCAAAGTTCCAGGCCAGCTTAGGCTATAGAAGATTCTGTGACCAAAACCCCCCACAAAATCCAAAAGAAGCCAGAGAAGTCCACAGGCCAGGTGGGTCCTCAAGAGAGTCCCCTGTTCCTAGGTAGGCTCTCTCTCTGGTTGGTCATCAGACATGGAAGGTTCCAGAGGAAAATCTTCCAGGTGGTGTGCTCAGTCAGCTCTTAGGTCATGGGGGACTCCAAACTCCCAAAGCCACACTTACTGGTCCATCAGTGCTGGGGGGCGTTCGGTCCAGTTTTTGGTCTCACTTTGAAAGTGAGTGAAGAGGGGCTCCACTTGCTTCTTCAGGTAACTCTGGGGAAAGAGTGTAGAAGCAGTGTCAAGCACCCAGGTGGACCCGCCTGGGCTGGCAGCCTCTGCAGACATGTGTGGGTTCTGGCAGGTAGTGTTCAAGGCCAGCACCTGGAGTCTAGGTTTCAGATGACTGAATTGGTATTTTTTCACCTCACAGCCAGTCAGCCTAACCAGCTCTGACTACCCAGCATTGCTTCTAACTTTAATGCCAGGTCTTCTTCTCTGATCTTAGTGTGAAAAATTTAGGAAATACAGATAATCAAATCTGGAGGATGGACCCAAACTATGATATTAAAACTGGCAAGTTCATACCTTCTTAATCTTGTGGTCCTTTCTTTCTTAACTTGTGCTAGTTCTGTGAGCTACCCTTTTAACCTAACCTCATGTCAGCGCCATATTGTCCTTTGCAGATTCTGGATTGAAGTGGCACTGACTTTGGTGACAAACTGAAGCCATTATCCAATGGTAAAAGGAATTGACCTCTCCCCTCCCAAAGGACATCTTTGTCCTTACAGGACAGATGGAGGTGGCTGTGATGCCAACATGGGCACCTGGGAGGTGAAGCAGGAGATGGCCAGCCTGGCAGAGACGAAGAATCTGCCACCAAGATTCTGCAGAAAAGGACTTGCTAACCAGGCTGTGGTGGCGCCCACCTTTAATCCCAGCGCTTGGGAGGCAGAGGCAGGAGGATCTCTGAATTTGAAGCCAGCTTGGTTTACATAACAAGTTCTAGAACAGCCAGGACTACATGGAGAAATCCTTACCCAAAAAGTCAAGAAGGAGGAGGAAGAGGAAAAGAAGAAGGAGAGAAGGAAGAAAGGAAGATACTTGCTGTAAGGAAGCCCAGAATTAAAGGGCCTGGGGCAAGGCTAGGGCTATGCATAGAGGCTGGAATCCAAGTCTGTAAGTCAGACTCCAGCCTGGCTCCTGCATCCAGTGGCAGCTGGCCCTCATTCATAGAAGGTGCTAAACCAGAGAGTCTGGGGGTTCTGGGCACTACACACAGTGAGAAGGGTTAAAAAGTGGTCAGAGGCGGAGGTTTCCATCAGTTCCCACTCTGATCCCCAAGAGTGGACACCGCCAGCTTCATTCACACAACAGAGGCCCATGCCAGAGTCACTAGAAGGTCTTCAGAGAACATCCCGAGCCTATGGCTGTTCATTAGATTTCCTTTTCTCTTTCTTCCTTTCCCTTCTTTTGTTTTGTTTTTAAAACTTCTGTTCTTTGACAGTTTGATAAAAATATCAAATTTAGTCCCTTTTCTTGGTTTTTGTATTAGAGATCAGATTCAAGGCTTTGCACAAACTATGTATAAACTCTCTCACGGAGTCACAGCCTAGCCTCCCAGCTCTTACTTTTTGAGGGTCTCCAGTGAGGAATTATTTGGCCACCAGGTCTTCCCACAGTGTCAAACCCCACTTCCCCATGGAGTTTCCAATCCCTCTGTGTCATCAAAATATGGTGTCACTATGTAGCCCTGGCTAGGCAGGAACTTGCTATGTAGACTAGGCTGAACTCACACTCAGATCCCCCTACCAGCACCTTCTGAGTGCTGGAGTAAAGGCGTGCATCATCATGTGCCCTTTTGTGGACCTTGCTAATCTGGTCTGTTCTAACTTTGGTATGTCTCACTCTCATATCCAAAAAGGCCTCTCAGCCTTCAACTTGACAGGAGAGCAAACCAAACAGAAACCTCAGAGGACAGAATTTAACAGAGGAAACAGGAGACTTCAAAAGCCATGTAATAACTATCCTCAAGAGAGAGGAGACACTGTACAGGGTGCTGGGACAGACAGGCAAAGACGGAAGGAACTCCCTGGGGGAGAGTGAAGAGCCACCAAGCTGCAAACAAGAAGGGACCTAAAGCCAGGCCAAAGCAAGAGAAAGAAGTGGAATTCCTTAGACTTGCAGAAAGACATGAAATGGACAACAGCCAGGGAGGAATTTCAGAGGAACAATAAAATAGTTCTGATAGAGCACGACCACATCTGAGCTGATAAGACTGAGACCAGCTCACCAGGAGTGCAAGAGCCTAGCCATTTCCAGAAAGGAAAACTGGTCACATACCAAGAACTGAAAATGACAAAAAAAGAAAAAAAAAAAACAAAAAAACCTTTGGGCTTTTCAGCCACAACACCTGGCGACAACTACTCAAGACCTTAGACATTCTGAGGGAGCCTCAGGAAGCAGAGCCGCTCTAGCGGAAGTGCAGGACCTTGTGCATGGCCTGAGCAGCAGTCCCGGAAGTGGCTGAAGACTCCAGGAAATACACAGACCCTTCTATGGGACCAGTCCACGAAGCCTTACTAGATGGCAAACAGGTGTCAACAGCGCTCAGCTGGCTCCAAAGGGAACGCAGACACCAGAGGTTTGTTGAATGCTGGTATTGTGATTATGCTACAGTACCAGCTTGAGAGGATCCTGGGCGAGCATGAGAAGGTTCTGTTTACCAAAGTATGCGTTTGCTATCCTAGGCTGATAGTGGGTTACTTTTAAATTTAATTTTAAAAATCATAACTGTCTGTAACTCCCATTCCAGGAGATCTGATGCCTTCACACTAATGCACATAAAATAAAGTTAAATAATTTTTAAGAAATTTAATTTTAAAAAAAGATGGCTTACACTTAACCCCTTCCAGAGGTGCCTTTCCAGATGACCCAGATTTGATTCTCAGCACCCACATGTTGGCTCATAACCATCTTTAAATCTAGTTCCAGGGGACCCGAGGCACCAAGACCTTCTTCCGGTCTCCTTGGGCACCAGGCATGCACGTGGTGTGCAAACATAGGTACAGGTGAAACACTCAAACACACAAAAAATTAAAGGTAAATTTTTTAAAGAGTTTTGAGCCACCTACGAAGATTATCTAAAAAATGAACAAGTAAACAAAAAACAGCACTAAAACAAAACACAATCAAAAACTGGGCTAGAGAAATGGTTTAATCAAGGGTTTGCCACACAAACATGAGAACACACACACACACACACACACATATCAAATCTCAACAACAAGTCTCTTAAATGTGGTTTACCAAGCTATGACCATTGCACCAAATGGTCACTGCAGTGTGACTCAACCAGTCCCAACTATCAGATACCTAAGTATTTTTTTGTCTGCTGTCTGCTGTTTTATGAAGGATGCAGTGAACATCCCATGGGTTTGGCTTCATTATGAGCCAGCTCCTACTTCTTTGGTCTCTCCAGTGGAAGCCTGACATGTCTAGGCCACACTATGAACCTGTCAAAGCCGGTAAGATCAGTGCCTTGGTGCCAGTCTGGGAGGATGGGCTGCGGTGGCCAGATCCACACCTCAGTAGAGGCCAGTGCTGCTGAGAAAACTTCTTAGGCACATGGCTGGTAAACTAAGCCTTCAGCCTCTAGTGCAATGTCCTCCCTGGACCTCCCCAAAGCGTTGATTTCCCATGTTTCCATTGGGTGGATTTTGCTAGGAATCTTGTCTTTATTTTGGTGGGGGGTAGAGGGAGATATCCACTGTCCTAACCTGCTCTGTGCCTGCTCCTTCTAGATCCCTCTCACTCTGGCATCCTCCCCAAATGCATATTCTTGAAAGAGCTTGGACAGGTAGTGCCAGGCCTATTGACTTCCCAGGATGTAATCAGACACAAGAATGTCAGCAGCTCTACCTGCATGGGGCCATAGACCTCGGAGCGGTCCAACATGAGTTTGAAGTAGTTCAGGCTGCTCAGAGCGGCCTCCCAGGGCAGGTATTCTCTTTCTTTGTCGAGGAAGAGGGTGTTGTTCAGTGCCAGCGTGATAGGTATCTTTTCAGCACTGGAGACAAGCAGGAGACTCAGGTCAGTACCACCCAACCCAGCTGTACCCTGGGAACCCTAGCCCAGGTTCTTAAGGACATACCTAAGCCTGGGTACCCTGACACCTTCATATTTTCCATGGGAGAAGAAGTAACACGGGTGCTCTATGATGTCACCAACGGGACCTCACCTCAGTTACTGCCAGTCATGTTCTCTCGCCTATTATCCTCATTTTATTCAGTTTTACTATGATAATTTTTGTCTTGTTTGTTTTTATTTATTTATTTAATTTTTTTGAGACAAGGTCTCTCTATGTAACCTGGGCTGTCTTGGAACCCATTATATAGACCATGCTGGTTTGAACAAGAGATCTGCCTACCTTCCAAATGCTGGGATTAAAGATGTGCACCATATCATGTGGTGAGATGTATATTGACTTCTCCAAAGCCACAAAAGAGACCTAGCTCAGAGCTCCATGCCCTCAACACTGCTAAACTTTTCTTTGTTTTTTGTTTTTATTCATGTGCATTACGTGTGTGTGTGTGTGTCTGTGTGTGTCTGTGTGTGTCTGTCTGTGTGTGTGTGTGTGTGATAGTATGTGTTTCTGTGGATGTGTACATGTGTGAATATGTGCTTTCAGTTGTGTGTGAATGTATCTACATTTTTTGAGATACAGATCTCTCACTGAACCTGGAACACATTGAGTCAGGTATCTGCCTGTCCCCAGAGTTAGGGTTTAGTACACCATTAGAGTACTTTGCTGAACCAGGCTTTTACGGGCTCAAGGAATCTGTCCTCATGCTGTGTGACAAGACTTTACTGACTGGATCATCTCTCTGGACCCTTCTACTGAACACTTTCAACTGGGTTAGGGTTAGGGTTAGGGTTTCCTCTCTCTTCTGGCTTAAGCCATCTGTGGGCATTTGGTCCACAGATGTCTCTGGGGAGTGTCGCTCATGCCAAAGAGCTCCCCACCTCACCAAGAACACAGTAGGTGTTCAGTAAGCATTGTTGCATCCAACCTCTGTCTTACCTATCTTTCTTATCCAGATTTTTTTTAAACACCAAGCATAGGCCTGGAGTGCACACAGCACTGGGGGAGGCTGGGGCTTCGGTGGGAAGTGGGAGGAGCAGGAGGCTGTGTGTGTGGCTGGGACACTTGGAATAAGGTATTCCTACACTGTCAGAGTTCTTATCTGTGAAATGTGTGGGGGGACCCTAGGAAGCTGCTGTGGGAACCTCTGGCCCAGTCACCATCAGTCCCAGTGGAGGGGGGTGGGGGGCGCGCTCACCTGGCTAGGTCGAAGGAGTCATGGATGACCTGTGCACGATTGATGACAGGAATAGCCTAGAAAGGGAAACAGGGTGACTTTGGGCTTACAATAAGGGGCAGGCCCATCCTACCATGGGGAGACAGGGCAGAAGGGATACCCACATCGAGGTTTGTCTGCAGCTGTTTCTGAATCTTCTCCCAGTTGCCGGCATCATAGTTCACCTGGTAGTAGCCTGTCACACCAGCGTTCAGGAGGACCCACTCGTTCCCAGAGGTCTTGAAGTCGTTATTCTGGGCTGTAGAGCAGGACCGAGGGCAAGGCTGAGTGGATTTGTGCCCAGAAGGCCATCAAGGCCCCTGAACTCCTCTCAGCAACTTCCCTAGCTAACTTCCGCTGGTACCCTGGGTGTGACATAGTTTACTTTCTGGGCCTTTGCATATAACTGATCCCCTGATTCTTGCCTCACTACCTCAGTCACCCCAGCCAGACTCTAGACTGTTAGAGGCTTCCTGGGTGTTTCTAATTGCATGCCTCACTTCTTCTGCCTGTGAGTGCCCGGCCTTCACCTCTGATTCTTCAGTGCCTGCTCATATAAGGCAGTTCACTGTACCTGCTGATCACTGTCCCAAGCATTTTACAGGAATCATATCCTATAATTCTCACACAGCTCAATGGAGCAGGTACAGTCAACTCAATAGAGAAGAAAATGAAGACCAGACAGGGATGGAAACTTTCCAAGGTTATACAGAAACAAGGTGAAAATCGGAAACAAAGACATCTCCATTTGTTGAGTGAAATAATGTAGGAAATCTTCACTCAGCTTCCCTCCCCACCCACCCAGAACATGGGCCAAGAACCAGTAGATAAGACAGGGCCAGATTACTTTTCTTGTTGGTCAGCCAGAAGTTCTTCTGCTCCTGTGTTCCACTTTTGAGATACGGAATGGGCACGATCCATTCGTAGCTGCAGTGAGAGACCCAGGGGCCAGTAGGTGATGATGGGTAACTTTTGTGCACACCCTGAGTACCACTCTCAGGTACCCAGTGATGGCCCAACACTGATACCAGCTGTCACCATGCTCTTGACCCCACATGATCTCCTTCTTTGTGGCCCACCCTTTACTGGGACCCAAGTCTTGGTGACCCTATCTGCTCACTTAAAATCCGAGGGGCGCGTGACAGTGGATGAGGGATCAAGGAGGAAGTGTTCCTGGGAGATGTCTCCTGTATTGGTGTTCACAGTAACAACAGGAAATCCCATCTGTAGAGTCCAGCGGTCCATGATGGCGGCCACAGTATCTGGGAGCTGGATTACTGCCTGGTTGTTCACGGCCTGTTCGAGGGACACAGAGTGGCTGTCAAGCCACCATCCTATGCCTGCCACCTAGGCAGCCTCTGAAGATTCCGGCCTATGGTGCTGCCTATGCAGGGGAGGGGAGCAGAGGACAAAGGGACCCCATCTGGCTCTGCCTCTCCTTGTCTGCCTGGTGCTGGGTGAGCTGGGGAATCTCTCTGCCTCTATCTAACTCCACACCGATGACATACCTGTATGCACTCCCAAGATGTGGCTCATGGCCAGGGCACCTTTGAATGTTTAGAGATGAGAAGAACAGAGAGAGAGATAAAGCAGTTCCCACTGTCACTGGCAGGAGCAAAGGATGGGGCTGTGGATGTGGGGAGGAAGTACCCCAATAGCACAGAACGGGGACGCCACAGCCCTTGTTACTGTCTTCTTGGGTCTTTTCCATCGTTTGTCAAATGCATGAGCACTGCTTTTGTAATCACAGCAAAAAGCCAAAGACATCTGAGAGTTCACTGAAGTCGTGAACCCCTGAAAACTGGACAGATGAGGGGGTGTCAGAAGGGAAAGCTGAGGCAGGAGAATTCCGGGGCCACAGAAGACAGGGGAGAGAGGCAAACTTTGTTGGAGGGCAGGAAGGGAAGTGGCAAAGGAAGGATCCCATGGCACACCACCTGGTCAGCTGCCGGAATGGGAAGGGGAGGGTAACAGATAGGCTGGGGGCAGGAGAAGGGGGACTGGAACCTTCCCAGCAGTGACTCTGTGACATCCCCTCCCCAGAAGGACATAACAGTAACCAGGGAGTGTTTAGGCAGGAAGACAGGGCCCTAGGGCTCTGGGGGCACTGGTGGGGAGAGGTGGGTGGGGCTGAGGAAGAGTGGAAGACAAAGGTCGGGGAACGAGGTGATGGAGGCTCATGCATAGGATGGACTCCAGTTCTAAGGAAGGGAGCCTCCGGGAAGGCAGGAGGGCTTGGAATGTGAAGCAGACAGGGGTGGAGGGTCAGAGTTTACATCCAAGATGCTGGTTTGTGCAAGGACCTGCCAGAAAGGGAGGGCACTGGGCACAGAGCAGCTGGGAGTGCTGAGTCGGTTAAATGGCTGGTTCCAAAGTTCCAGAAGGAAGAGGAAAAGGGGGGGTAAGGAAGAGGAAGGGGTAGTGTGGGCATCAGTGCCCTGAAGCTCATGTTCTCAGCACTAAGCCACCCCACAAGATCCACCCTGGTACATCTAAGCAAGAACTTCAAGAGGGCCAGCTCTGGAGGCACAGAGCAGCAGGATATGCTGTAGAGGCAAACACAGGAGGAGTTCTGAGTTTTGAGGGCCAGCCTGGTCTACAGAGCAAGTTTAGGACAGCCAAGGCTACACAGAGGAAACCCTGGCTGTGTTAGCAAGCATCTGTAATCTCAGCACTTCTAAGGTGAGATGTGGAGTTAACTTCATACAGGACAAAGACAGACCCTGCCTCAGAAATGGGAGAGCCAACTGAGGAGAACTGCCTAAAAATAATAATAATGATAATAATAATAATAATAATAATAATAAGGAAAGTAAAGAAAAAGAACTTGAAGGGAATAGTGAACAGGGGTCTTACCCACCTGCTTTGGGGAACCATCTTTATACCCATTTTATAGACAAACCACTGAAAGTAACAACAGTTTGTCAGGACTGGCAAACTGAGCATAGTCTCACACATGCTGTTCCCAGAAACTTTAAGGCCTAGGACCTTAATGGAAAAGGCATGTTACCCACCATCTGCAGGTGCTCCCACAGGTCGCGGTAAACGGTGTTCGAGTATTGGAAGGTATGGAGATAAGACTGTAGGAAGACAAAGTTGGGTTAGTGGTGGTACTTGGTGGTACTCAGTGCTGTGGAGGGCTGTGCTAGGGGAAAGCCGCCATGCAGAGGGGCCACCTGGAGCTGTACTTACTGCAAGGCCCTTCTTGAACAACTCCTCTGTCAGGAAGCTGGACAGCATTCTGATGACTGAGGCTCCCTGGGGTAGGGTGAGATGGAGCTCAGAAGGCCGAGTTGGCTACCAGGGACAAATATCCCCAGAGCAACAGCTATAAGGAGACCCTATGCAGGACCTATCCCTCCCCACACCTCGCAACTCTCAGGGACTCTCAGAAGCCAGGTAGCACCTTGCTGTAGGTGATGCTATCAAACAGCTCACTGATCTGGGCCGGTGTGTTGACCTCGTCTTCAGGGCTGGACAATGGATGGGAAGAGGCAAGGGCATCCACGGCCATCACACGATACACTTCATTCTGCACTATGAGGTCTTTCTGCAAATTCCCCAAATGCCATTAGGAGAAGTAGCCTAGGCACTCAACGCTCCCACTCCAGTTCCCAGAAGGGTGGCTCACCAGATGCCAGGTTGGTTCTGCATGATCAGCACCCAGATATTCCACATAGGAGGCAAAACCCTCGTTCAGCCACAGGTCATTCCACCAGGCCATTGTCACCAAGTTGCCAAACCACTACAGGGAACACAAGTGAGTCTGCTGAGCTTCAGGCCTCGTCACCAGTAATAGCATCTGAACTGTGTGCTATCTACTAGGTGGAAGCCAGGTGAGACTGGACACTCCAAGGCCTCTGTTCCTTCTCGTTTCTCCACAGCTATCTACCTGATGGGCCAGCTCATGAGCAATCACGGTAACCGTTCGCTCCTTGTTGCCAATGGAGGAAGACAGAGGGTCAAAGAGCAGGGCACTCTCCCGGTAGGTCACTAGCCCCCAGTTCTCCATGGCTCCAGCGTTGAAGTCAGGCAATCCGATCTGGTCTATGGAAGGGAGCATGTGTCAGTGGGAGGCCATGGATGGGGACCTTCGCACTCACCACCTCCCCATGAAGGCCCCATCACTCACCAGACTTAGGTAGAGGGTAAGGTGTATTATAATGGTCAGCAAAGAAACTCAGGATGTAGCCTGTCTTGTTCAGGGCGTAATCACCATGGCCTTCATCAATGGCACTGGGCCGAGCCCAGATTCGAATCTGCACAGAGGGGAAAAAAAATCGAGTTTGGAATCCTCTGGGATCCTAAGTAAAGTGAGTAGAGTCCCAGGATCCAGTGAGCTAGAGGTCCCTGATTGGTCCCACTAGATTAAAATGAGAAAACAGAGCATTCTATCATATGCCTATAAACTCAGCACTTAGGAAGCAGGAGGATTGCAAGTTCAAGGCCAGCCTGGGCAACTTAGTGGACCCTATATAAATATTTAAAGCAGAAGGGTAGAGGCTTGGCTTGGTGGCTGTGCTGGCTAATTTTATGTCAACTTGACAGCTAGAGACATCTGGGAGAAGGGGGCCCCAATGACTTCATTTCTCATTGGGCCTGTAAGCATTTTCCTAGTTAATTATTGATATGGGAAGGTCTAGACCATTGTTGTTCTATAAAAAAGCAGACTGAGCAAAACACAGGAAGCAAGCCAATAAGCAGCACCCCTTCATGGCCTCGGCATCAGCTCCTGCCTCCAGGTTCCCTCCCTGTTTGAGTCCTGCCTGACTTCCTGTGATGAACAGTGCTGTGGAGATGTAAGACAAAGAATCCCTTTCCTCCCCAACTTGTTTTTTTTTTTTTTTCTGGTCAGCAATAGTAACCCTAACTAAGACAGCATTCCAGAAGAATTGGTTCAATCACCAGCACCCACACAGCAGGGAACACATTTGTAACTCCAGTTCCAGAGGGTCTGATGCCCTTGTCTGGCCTCTAAGGACCCTAGGCATGGAAGTGGTACATACACTTACATGCAGACAAAATACCCACACACATAAAACAAATTTGCTTCCAATTTTAAAAAGGGGGCCAGGAGTAGTGGTACACAACTTCAATTCCAGTGCTCAGGAGGCAGAGGCAGGCAGATCTCTGTGAGTTTAAGGACAGCCTGGTCTACAATGTGAATTCTAGGACAGAAGGCTATCTCAAAGACTCTGTCTCAAAAAGAAAAAAAAAAAAAGGTTCAAGAGGCTGAAGAGTAGGTTTAGAGGTTAAAACTGCTTGGTG
This sequence comes from Sigmodon hispidus, assembly GCA_004025045.1. Lineage (NCBI taxonomy): Eukaryota > Metazoa > Chordata > Mammalia > Rodentia > Cricetidae > Sigmodon > Sigmodon hispidus. The sequence continues at coordinate 48,179 of PVIH01002109.1, forward strand.
CTCCTCCAGAGGACCCAGGTCTGATTCCTAGTACCCAGGTCTACAATCACTATAACCCCAGCTCCAAGAGATCTGATAATTCCTTCTGGTTTCCACAGGTACCTGTACTCTTGTGGACATACCTACATACAAACAGACACTCACACACATAAGTAAAAATGCATTTAAAAATGAGTTTTAAAAAAAGAGTTGGTAATACAAATCAGAGGTAGAGCACTTGTATGGTATGCACAAGGCCCCAGGTTCAATCCACATTAGTGTAGGGAAAAAAAAAACAAAAATAAACAAACAAAAAGTCAACTCTGTCTCCTATGGTCAGGAGCTTCCTTAAGAAAGATGAATTATGATTTTCATGTTTCAAACACAGACTGGGAAGTGCTTAAGAGGGCCTGGGGTCACTCAGAGCTGATGACTCAGTGGTCCTAATAATTCAGAAGCAAGTACTAAGAAGGTCCCTCAAGCCAGGGCCAGTACCATCCAGAACATACAGGCCCAGTTCCATACCTGGACTTTACTGGACGGGTCCGATTCCACACATCTGAATTCACTCACGATGTAGGCCAGCAGGTATGTGGACATCTTGGGGGTGGAGTGGAACTCCGTGATGGTCCAGGAAGGGTTTTCGGGTAAGGGCCTGGAATCTGGGCACGGGGCATGTAAGTGTTTGGGCTTCCTGCTCTTCCCTCTAGTCCAGGGCAAACCCGGGGCAGCCAGGCTCACCTTTGGGAAGCATGTTAGACAGAGCTGTGAAGTTGTTAGGGTGGATGAGTGTGATGTTGAATACGGCCTTCATGGCTGGCTCATCGAAGCAGGGGAAGGATTTCCGGGCATCAGGAGCCTGCATCTGAGTCGTGGCCACCACTCTGTCCAAATCAGAGTGTTAGAGAAAGTGCTAGAAGAGTATCTTTAGGGTACAGAAGAAAGGGTGCATGGGAGGCTGCCCCTTCACCCAACTCCACACAGCCTCAGGACCCTGGGAGACCAAAGCTTCCAGACTCCATCAAATCCTGGCTGGCTCCATGCCAGTGGGTGCTGAAGGTTTGTCCCAGGCAGTTTTCTCTCCTCTGAGTATTCTTGTCCATCCAAGGAACCCTTCCATCCCACATCCCTAGGGTGCAGAAGGCAGTAACTGCTGCCCCACACTACAGATGAGCAGCCCCGCTACTGAGGTCTCTTGAAGGCTCCAGCCCCTCCTTTCCATGACCCCCAAATGCAGCATCTCAGCCTGTGCTCATAGCCCTGGCACTTACCTCTTGACTCCATTCTCCATGTACTCGCTGCGGTAGAAACCAGCCAGGTCATCGGCCAGTTCTCCTCGGAACTGACTTTCCATCTCATACTGATTGCCCTTTACCAGGGATCCCTGCAGATGCACTACCAGGTACTCGGTGCGCTCTATCAGCTCCGTTTTTTTGATGTCAGGTGCGGGGGGACCAGCCAGAGCTCGCAGAGCCACCAGGTGGTTCCCTTTTAGGGTGTAGTTGAGCTTTTTGCTGTGAATGATGATGACATCTGTACTCTCGTTACAGGTAAAGTGAACAGTACTGTTACCTTCAAAGATGTACAAGCCCTGTTCGTTGGGGGTGAGGTAGGGTCTCAGAGTCAGCTGGTAGGAGTCAGGTATCAGAGTCTTGGGCAAGCGGTACTTATTCCAAGGTTCGTTTTCGTTTATAGCAGTGGTTGGGGCGGCAGTAGAGGTTGGGGCGGCAGTAGAGGTTGGGGCGGCAGTAGAGGTTGGGGAGGCAGTAGAGGCCGAGGTGGTGTCAGGGAGCGTGGGAGCTGTGGCGGAGTTCTCTGCATTCCTGTTCTTCTCTTGAGCATAGACCACCGACAGAGCTACAATGGTGCACACAGCTGCCACGCCCAGCAGGATGCCCAAGATGCCCAGGGTCTTGGAAATGTAGAAACCCTTGGCCATGATGCTGGTGGGCAGGGAGCTCAGTCCAGTGGCTCAAGTCAAGCGAGAAGCAGGGCAGCCCTGGGCCAATTTATATCTCACAGGGGGCGGAGCCCCACTGCCTTTGGATTGGACAAATATTAACCAGGGCTCAGGCGAAGGTCGCTAGATAGGGGTATTCTCTGCCCAGGCTCTGGAGAGGTCAGAAATGAAACAGTATGCAAAGTTGGCTTGATGGGAGCAAACAGTGTCTGGTTACGGCTGCAGGTGGCCAGAAAGGTGGAGGATCAGGCAGCGCTGGCGCTGAAGGGCAGACTTCAGGTTTGGTACCCAGAGGGTAGAGGGGAAGGCAGATGATGCTGATATACCTGCACAAATGGAGGAGACAGAAACATGAGGACTGAGGCTAGACTCAGTGAAGGACTCACCAGGCCCAAGATGGAGGACCGGCAGAGCAAAATGAAGACAATTCCCAGCATGTCAGATCCACCTTTGGGCTGGGTTTCCTGAGGGATACCAGGGGCCCCTTGGGACATTCTTCAGATTCTCTCCTGACCAACTTATTTTCTCTCAGCTCCCCAAGGAAAGCAAAATGAATCTCTTCTCCTTCCTTCCTTCCTTCCTTCCTTCCTTCCTTCCTCTCTCTCTCCCTCCCTCTCTTCCCTCCCCCCCACTTTCTTGTAAAAATTTATAGCTTCCCCTCATTAGTAAATAGCAGTATTGTCTCCTCAGTTTTGCCTAACAGATTTAAGAGGAAGCACATGAACCATCCCACAATAGAAACTTGCAGCCCTGACTTTCTTTTTTTTTTATTTTGTATTTATCAAGAAAAACAGTAAAATGAATTTAAAATGCTGATAAGTTAACAATAACTATAAAGAAAATAAAAATCATAAACATGACTTATCAAGGGTGATAATGCAAATAATTTGCTACACATAAAATTACTTTGTGTTCAGCTTTCCCTCTGGATTTTTTTTTTTTTTTTCTATCCCTGTATATCCCCAGCAGCCCTGGGTTTCCTTCGCTGAGCACAGCACTACCTACTTTCTGTCCTGGGTAGACAGGAATACTTACCAACTCCTTAGCACACGGTCTTACCATTCTCCTTCACCAGTCCTGCCTCTTGAACCATCACACTTGACTGATACCTCAACATCCAGCTCACCCCCATCTCCTCACAGCATTCAGCAGATCCTACTGTATCCTCATGAATGCCCTGCTTCCTCCATTGCCCCTCAAATCTTTCATCACACATCAGGCCATTGCATTCCACTGTTTCAAACCTTCTTTTTTGCTCCATAGAACCCAGGTCCCTCCTTCCTAAGGGATACACACAAGATGTGCAGAAGTCAGCCTACCCATTTCCCACCCTCACCTCAGGAGGAACACACACACACACACACACACACACACACACACACACACACACACAGTACAGCACTTCAGCCTCCATCCAACCCCACTATCTCAGGGCCTTTGCACATGCATTGCATACCGCCTGGATAGACTTCTCTTCACTCTTACCCTAATTAGCATCTATTGATACTTCAAGTCTTAGAAAAGCTACCCACCCTCCCTGACCAGCTCCATCCGATGGGTTGGATTCAGCACCATGCGTCTCCTTCAGATCCCTGTACCTCAGCATGGGTTTCTGTTCCATTCAGTGGTAACATGAGCTATAAGCTTCAGGCTCATAAGAATAAAGCCTTGGCTATTTCTGCCCCCCTCCCAGACTTGTTGACTCTGTGCCTGGCACCTAATAGGTACTCTGCATATATCTGTTGGGTGGATGCTCACATATGCGATTGAGTGACTGAATAAGTCATTCCAGAAGAAATCTCTTTTTGAAGTCCCCCAGCCTTTGTCTCCATCCTACCCCTACCAGGCATTTAAAGAGAATAATTGGGGGCTGGAGAGATGGCTCAGTGGTTAAGAGCACTGATTGTTCTTCCAGAGGACCTGAGTTCAATTCCCAGCAACCACATGGCAGCTCACAACTGTCTGTAGTTCCAGTTCCCAGTTCCAGGCAAACACCAAGGCAAATAATAAATAAAGTTTAAGAGAGAAGAAAGAGAGAGAGAGAGAGAGAGAGAGAGAGAGAGAGAGAGAGAGAGAGAATAATCACCCTTCCTTTGAGCCATCTTTCAGCCCAGTTGACCCTCCAGGACCTCACCCACCTGCCACCCTGTACCCTGGCCTTCAGGGAGTTGTGTTGAGTGGATGTATGGTGGAGGGATGTGGGTGTGAGTACCGGAGTTCAAAGCAGCCCTCTACTCTGTCTAGGAAGGCCAGGATCTGTCTTTGAGGTGCCTGATTCTGTTTATCTACATTTCAGGCCAAGACTGCATGGTACTCTCCGGTCTCCCCCACAATCTGCAGCCCATCCCAGGGCGTCAGCCTGGGGCCAGAGTGGACTCCCCTGTAGAAAGCAGCAGCCGTACCTATCAGGCCTGTGCTGACAGCCAAGGGGCGTTATTTGGAAGCTCAGTGTTAGAATGGCACAGAAAGATACTCCAGCTTGCAGAAATAAGGCTGAGGCCTCAAAGGGTTTCACATGAGCCCCAGGCTTCCTCCAACAGAGCCACCTTGACAGCCCCAGCAGGTTAATACCCTGGGGGTTATGCCCCCACCGCATACCCCTTCACCGGATCCCTAACTGGGCCGGCAGCCCCCTCCTACCTGAACAGCAGGCAGACCCAAAAGTCCATTCGTCTAATCCTGTCTCCAAACAAAGAGCTAGGTTCTGCCTGGCCCTCTGCAACCTCTTCCTGTTTGCTTTGGATAGGGACCATGGGCCAGCTGGCCAAAATCTGGGCTCCTCTGCAAAGGGGCCCTGGTGCCTGCATTTGGCACAGCTCCAGGAATGGCACCAACCCAGGCTAGGGATGTGTGGGTTTGCTCTGAAGCCCCTCACCTTTGGGGGACTCTAAGAAAGGACCCTCACCATACATAGCCCCTGCTTTGGCATGAGTCTTACCTCTTCCATACCACAGTGGGCAGTAGCAGCTGTGGGGCTCCTATCACCCTGCCCCGCCCGCCCGCCTTGGGGGTATCTTCCTGGTGTGTGCATGAGATAACCCTCACTGCCTTCAGAGTGAGACTGCAGCTCTGGCTGGGGCCTCGGGACCATCCCTGAACTTGACTCCCTGGCTGCTCCTCTGTTGTCCTGAGCCAGGTTTTCACAGCCACCTGGGCTTCTTATCTCTCTACCTCTGTTCCTTTGGTCCCGTTGGCCAGGAATAACTTTCCTCGCCTCATCAAGTTCTTATTTATACTTTAAAGCTGAGCCCAAACATCACAACCTAGTCGTGGCCCTTAGTGACATTCCTCTGCACCTCCAGTTCACATCACTTACAGAAGGACCAAGATTGTGCCAGCCTCCACACCAGGCCAGCCCCAGCGAAAAACAGGCAGACAGCATGCGGTTCACACAAAAATGATAGGCAATGGCTAAGGCACTTGAGAAAAGTCAGACCCTTGATTTGGGGAATAATTCTGTCCCCCACACAACAGCACATTCCATCCTGGGCTACCTTTGCCATCATCAGGTAGGTCTTTTGCTTAATATTTTTCTCAAAACCAATTTATATTACTTGCCCTTGGTGAGCAATAAGGAGCCTGACATCTTGAGCTGTTACTTTTCCCCCCTTCTGATCTAGGACTCACACCACACCTCAGATGGAAACTGAGGTATCAGGGCAGCCTGAGACCATCCTGCAAAGCTGCTGCAGGAGAACCCAGCACTCTATCCACCCGATCTGGGGGTGTCATTGCTTCCTTTCTGGGTGAGCAAAGCTTTTGCTTACTGTCACTGATGTCCTTTGCGGGGGTGGGAGCCCTGACCTTAGGATCCACATGCACACACACACACACACACACACACACACACGGTAGTCTGTGTTCCATACCACATCTTAGGCTTGCAGTTCCTCTCCAGCGCTTTTGAGTTCTGGCATAGGCACTGTGAGGCTGGCCAAGAAGGGAGCTAGGGATAGTGTGTAGCACCTCTGCCCTCTCTGAAGTAGCAGTGAGTCAGAGCAGGGTGAAGCCCAGGCCCCCAGAACAGGGCCATCCTGGCTGATGGCCTATTCCCATGTCACAGCTGGATCGAGTTGGTCTGGGCCAGCCCCCCAGGGTGCTTCCTCTGGGAGCGCTGGACACTGTCTATTCTGTGGGAACAGCATTAAACCCATGGCAAGTGGGCCTCTGTGGGCCGAGGAAGTGTCCCTGGGGGGCAGGAACAGAGAGAACTTGCAAGATGAGCAAAGCGCACTGATCGTACAGGCCCACGCTTTCTTTGATGGAAGTGCCTCTAAAGTCCACAAGAAGAATGGATTCCTTCACTCAGACCATGAGCAGGAATTGAGAATTATTCTGGGAAGTGATAACTTGTAAGCAAGGAACCACCAGGGAGCTGCTTTAGGACAGTGCTGTAGAGGACTCTTGCCTTGCCCACACAGGCATAAAAGAGGCCACCATAGGGCCCTAAAGATAGACCTCAGACTGATGTGAGCGGCTACCAGCCAGTGGAGATGCCAGCATGAAGGGGCTTCAGAGTGAGCAATTTGCAGTTTCCCTTGAGGTGCTCTGTAAAGCTACCGTGCATGTGGTGTTGGGTTCAAATCCTGAGAGTAGACGAAGTCCACAATCAAATACAAAGGCTTAGGCTGAGGCCAGAGAATTGCCTAGAGATTCAGGCCAACCTACAATACCCAGCTCACTGCTGGGGGATTCCACCATACTCTAGAGTCACAGCCTAGTCCCTGTACCTGGGCCCCTCCCATGTAGGAACCCCTCTCCCCGGGGAATTGTGCGGTGGAGGCCCACCTCCTTACCCATGCTGACTGAGGTGAGTGGCTACATGTTCCGGATCTCCACTTTCACAGTGAACTAGCCAAGGTCCTGAGTGTCCACCTGTCACCCCTAGACCTTACTCAGCCACAGAGGTGCGTTAGTGCCCCTGAAATGTCTCAACTGCACACCTCACTGGTATCCTCAGAATAAGGAGAAAGTCTCAAACACCCTGGCGTCCAGGACGAGCGGCCTGTCCCAGGTTATTGGAGGTCTCCTGATCGGAAAAGCCCTTCGCAAAACAAGTTCGGATTGCTCCCTCCGCCTTCCCATCCCCCGCGCGCTGCAGGTCACCGCAGGCAGGCACAGGATCGCCACCTCTGACTTGGTGCGCTTCAAGGAAAGGATGCCAGCGGATGGGATGGGGTGAGCTCCAGGGGTCCAGGTAGCAAAGCGAAGGTGAAATCTAATTCCCACTTCCTCACAGAGGATGGGGCCCTGGCCATCGCTTCTAAACCAGGCTGGGCCAGACTGCAGAACAGAAACTTTGTAGTGACTCAGTGACTGCCCTGGACCAGCGTGTGCCCTCCGGTCCATTCTGACCATCCGCAGTCCTCAGTGCCCCAGCCACCCAGGATCCCCTCGACCCCTGGATCTGTCCACCATGTGTCCCTCGACCCCCCTCTCCCCTGTATCCCTGACTCTGGCAACCATTTCTCCACCGGGGCACCATCCTGGGTCCCGGGCTCCAGCCACCCTCTGTTCTCTAGGCCTGGCCATCTGTCATCAAGGCCAGAGCCTCCCTCTGAGCCCTGCGGAGATCTGGAGGATGCCAGTACCCTCGGGAATCCACTCCAACAGCCTCGGCAACTCCAGACCCTCAGTTTACCCATCTGAGTGGAGGCAGAAGCCGCAGTTGGCTCCCGCACCTCGAATGCCAAGCCCCACGCCCGGTGTCTCCAAACCTCCGCAGCCCGCAGCTCACAGCCGTCGCCCCACACTTGCCTGGGACCGCGCACTGCTCGGAGCAGCTCCTGCCTAGCCGCAGGCCCGGCTGGTTAAAGGGAAGTAACCCGAGCCCACCGCCGCTCCGCCCGGATTACCCCCCTCCACACACCCACACCCCGGCTCCGCCCGCGCTCCTCCCCGCCTGCCTGCGAGCAGTTTCCCCGACGGCTGGGCCCCTGACCATTAGCGCGCCAGACCCGGACCTCCTGCCCTCACCCACCCACACTTTGCGCTGATGTC
>PVIH01002109.1:56217-203385 GCA_004025045.1 Sigmodon hispidus
CCCCTTCTTTCATAAGGGTCTTATATATGTGCAATCCAGGCTGGCTGGGAACTCATTATGTAGCCCAGGCTAATCTCAAACTAACATCAACCCTTCTTCACGGCTACACTTTCCCATGTGCTGGGATTAGGCACCAATTCCATTCAATTTTTTCTTCCTCTCTTTTTCCCTGCTAACTTCCTCCCTCCTGTTCTCTGGTACTAGGGATTAAGTCTGGTGTCTCACGAAGATTAATTAAGTCCTCAGCCAGGAGTTACACTCCAGACCTTTTCCTTAGAGAGAGCGAGTCTCACTAAATCATCCAGGCTGACTTCGAACTCACTGTAACCCAGATTGGCCTTGAACTATTTATTAATCCTTCTGCCTCAGTCTCTCAGGCAAAGCTCTGGCTAATTCTTGACACTTCAACTGTATTCAAGAAGTCAAAGTTATCAGAAGGATCTAGAAAATAAAGGGCTGTTCTCTGGAGTATATGCTTCTCACGCTCTTTTTGTTTCTGGATGCTGTATGTATCTGCCAGGTCACCCGGTCTCTGAGAGTCTTCTTATTGGCAACACAAAGGTAGCATTTATCTTAGCTTCTTGTGGCTGCTTTATAAGACAAACTTAAAGAGACACTCACTTATTCACTTACTGTTCTATAAATCAGACTCCCAGCATTGAAACTTGGGGCGTTGGTGGGAAGGCATTCCTTCTGGAAGCTCTAAGAAAGAGCATTTTGTCTTTTCCAGGGACTAGAGGCACCTGCATTCCTTGGCTCAAGGCCACCTCTGTCTTTGAAGCCGGGAGTGACAGATGTTGTCTCTCTTAGCTTTGTCCTTCTGACATTGACTGGTCTCTCCCCTGGGATCCACCCATATAATTCAAGATAATCTCCATGTTCTAAGTGGGTTCCTGAGCAATTGAATCTACTACCCACAGCTCTAATTACCCTAGATGCAGAGCACTGCATTTTCCCCGGGTTCTGGGTACCAGGAGGGATCAGGTGTCTATGGGAGATTCCTGCCTACCACACCAGCCAAAAGACTTTCAGGATCTCAGATCTAGATTGTGGATAGTTAAATTGCTCTTCCTTCCCATCCTAGGGAGTTGCTGGACAGTTTAAACCTCACTGATGGCCAGGGGGTTACATTTCAAGTGTTCTGCTACTGAGCCACATCCTGCCCCAGTCTGGCCAGGTTTTCCTTCATACTTGCTGTTCCTTTGGAAGCTGAAGGATGGGCTGGGTGTCTCTAGGCACAGCCTTGCTTCTTCATATCTGGTGCCAGGATCTTAAGAACCAGGTGACAAGTCTATTGGAATGGAGAGTTGTGAGCTGCTTGCAAAGAGTCAGAGGCCCCCGGAGAACCTGAGAGTCAAGTTCAGGTTCCCTTTCTCTGTCAGACTCCTGACTGCCTACTTCATCATATATGGTGTGGCTGACAAATCAAAGGTGGCTATGTCTGGTCAAGGGAGAGTCTTCCACCCCAGGCCTGCCTCTCCCACCTCAGATTCTGGGGGTGAGGAAAATCTTAAGAGGAGGTCTGCTGTGGGGAAAGGGTCACCCTCCTCTCTGGAGGGCAGTCTGGGGTTGGCTGATTAAGAAGGTGGCTTTTAGGAATTCAGCCTAGGGAGGATGAAAATGTATGTAGAGGCTTCTCACTGCTGAATAACTCATAGTAGTGGAAAAGAAAACATAGCTTAAACATTCTGCAATAAGAACTAGTTAAATGAATTATAGTCCTCTCATATGGTGACATATTATACCATCATTAAAAACATGTCATATTTTGGCTACAGGCATGACTAAATGAATAGAGAATGTTCAAGGCCCTGAGTTCAGTGGATCCCTACCACCAAAATAAATATATGTATCAATACTTCATATGTAGCAAAACATATTTCATATGTAGCAAAACATATATATACATATATATATATTAGTGAAACAATGGGAGGATTTTTAAAAATGTAACCTGAGGAAAGTCTATTTAAGTATTTTAGCAAATCTGAGACTTCTAAAGAAAAGGTCAATAAATTTGACTACATAAAAGATTAAAATTTATGTGGCACATGTCTTTAATCCCAGCACTTGGGAGGCAGAGGCAGATGGATCTCTGAGTTTTAGGCCAGCCTGATCTACAGAGTGAGATTTCAGGACAGCCAGAGCTACACAGAAACCTTGTCTCAAAAAAAAAAATAAATAAATAAATGTTGGGGAGCTCCATATTCCAGGACAGACCATATTTCAAGGAGACAAGAGATTTTCCCACTTGTCCTTTTGTTTTATCTGTCTGTCTGTCTGTTCATATGTATATAAAACATTTACTTATTTGCATGTCACAGAGTGGGGGGGCACCAGATGGCCATTACGTGGGTACCACGGATTGAACTTGGCCTTAGCAGCTGTTGCTTTCTCCTTTTAGCCTCATCTTTGTTGAGTCACATGAGTAAGCACAGCATCTATTTAAGTAGAAATTAATTAAATAGCATGTCGAGATATAGAAGAAGACCAGAAGAGCAACAACATGAAAGTTCAAGGCTTTTTTTTTTTTTTCTTCTCCTTTTTGAGACAGGATCTCCTGTGGTCCAGGTTGGATCTCCTGTGGTTCAGGTTGCTCTCGAACCTCCTAAGTAGTCAAGGATGATCTTGAATTCCTGGTCCTCTTACCTCTGTCTCCCAGTTGCTGAAATTACAGGTATGTATCCATACTCAGCTCATAGGGTTCTGGGACTGGAACTCAGGGCCCTGTGGATTCTAAGAAAGCACTCTACCAACTTTGAACTACATCCCCAGCTCAAGTTCAAGTTACTCAAGTAACATAGGGAACTTAATGTCTGGGGTTTCCTTTGACACAGATCCAAAAGGGATTGAGAGCCCAGGAAGCACAACATGACCGAATTTAATACAGGGGAACCAACTGAATGCCCAGTAATTAAGGGTTTGGTTAAATAAATTATGGGTTTTGCTCTGAGGATGAAGTATTGCACCATCATTTAAAAATAATAGATCATGTTTTGAAAGTTCTAGAAAGACATTTTTTTTGCTTTGTTTTGCTATTAATTGTGGAGCATAATGACCTTTGTAAGGTTTATTTTAAAAAGAAATCCAAAAGCCCCGAAAGGATAGTCTAAGTAGCTACAAGTAAAATTCTCTCCATTGCAAAACCCATCACGAGAGCTGGGTATGATAATGTGGTATGGGGACCCCTGTGATATCAACATTCTAGAGGCTGAAACAGGAGTATTGCCTTAGTTCAAGATCCAAATGAGCTACACAGCCAGGCCCCGTCTCAAATGGGAAGGGCAGAAGATCTTGTTGCTTAGTTGATAGAATGTTTATCTAGCATACAGGAAGCATTGAGTTCCATCTCCACTGGATATAATAGCAGACGTCTCTAAAACCAAAACTCAGAGGTAGAGGCAGGATCAGAATTCCAAGAATCAGAATTTCAAGATCATCTTTGTCTATATAACAAGTTCTGAGATCTATCAGACCCAACCTCAAAAACATAAAGTAGAGGTTAGAGAGATGGCTCAGGGGTTGGGAGCACTGGCTGTTCTCCCAGAGGATCTGAGTTCAATTCCCAGTACCTACATGGTGGCTCACAACTGTCTGTAACTCCTGTTCCAGAGATCTGATGCCTTCATACCAATGCATATAAATAAAGTTAAATAAATAAAAAATAATAATGTAAAAAAAGAAGGGACAGAAGAAGTAGTTCAGCATGTAAGAGCACTGTTTCTAGTCTCTCCTCTGTTTCCAGCATCCACATAGTAGAAGAAATCCAGTACCTTCTTCTGGCTTTGTGGGTACTGCACATAAGAGGCACACAGACATGTGTACACACAAAACAGCCATACAGGTAGAATAGATCAGAGATAAGTAAATAAATAAATTCTCAAAAAAAAAGAAAGAAAAAAGAACAAAAAAACATAAGTAAAGTCAAAAGAACTAGTTTGTTGTGTGAGGGAGAATTAGCCAGAGTGGCAGCTGTGGTAGCTCAGAGACCAGTGTCTTCTATCATGGTCACAACTTTTTTTAAAAAAGACCTTTAGTCCCAGCACTCGAGAGGCAGAGGCAGGCAGATCTCCAAGTTAGAGGCCAGTCTGGTCTACAAAATGAGTTTCAGAACAGCCAGGGCTACACAAGGAAACCTTGTCTAAAAAAACTAAAACCCAACAAAAAAAAGTAAGTGAGTGTTTGCGGGTAGGTTTGTGCATGTGAGTGCAGGTACCCTCAGTGGCCAGAAGAGGGCGTTGGGCCCCCTGGAGCTGGAGTTAGAAGTGATTGTGGTGCTGGGATTCAGACTCTGAGTCTCTGCAAGAGCTCTACATACACTGAACCACTGTACCACGGCTCCAGCCCAGCTGCACTGTTCTTATCCAATATGTTTTGAGGTTATATGGCACATATACAAATCACATGTAACTGATGTCACACTGCATAATATTTGCAGCTGAGTTGGAGATGAGCACAGACCAGAGGCTTAGCTTCTCTGAACCTCTGGGTTCAATCCCTAATGCACCCCCCCCCAATAACTGACACACATAAACAATAATACTGATACCAACAATGTTCAAAAGGCCTTCCAAGGTGTTTGAAAAACATACACAATTAAAAACTGGACAAAGGATTAGAGCCTAGAGTTCTCAGAAGAAGAAATAAAAAGGCTGGTGGACACAAGCTAAGACGCCCAGCCGTGATTACATTCAGGAAACTGCATCAAAAACAATGAGGTTTCGCCTGTGATCTTGGCAACTGTTTAGACCCGATGTTCCCAACATCCAGAGTTGGCCCGGGTGTGGTACATTCACACACTCCTAAGGGACTTGTCGTTGTTCTATGAAGACAGAAAAACTGCAAGCTACATAAAAACTTAAATGCTTATGTTTTATGACCCAGTGACTCTGGAAAATTCATGCTAAAAACATGGGTGGGAGGAGCCAAGACTAACAGACAGGATAAGGCTATTTATTGCCAGTGTTCCTTCTTACTAATGTCTGCATGGCGTGCTTGTTCCTACTGCTGTGACTAAAAGACATGACAAAAACAGCCTCGGGAAGGCGGGGTTTCTTGGCCCTGGGTTTGAGGGAGGAGCCAACGCTTCATGGTGAAAAAGATTGGCTGCAGAAGTGAGGCAGCTGACCACGCTGACTCCAAGTAGTTCTGATCCAGAGGGAACTGGTGTCCAGCTTGCTTTTTCTTCCTTCACTTTTAATTCATCCCAGGACCCCAGCTCACACATTCAGGAGGAGTTTTTCTTCCGGGAACTAAACCACATAGGAACAGACACACCTCTAGCTTTCTGAGGGTGTTTTCTTTCCATAATCTAGTCATGTTGCCAAGAAATTTTAACCACTGTGGTGTCTAATCAGACTGCCCAAGTTATAACAGACCACAGGGAGTCTAGCCATGGATGAGCTTAAACTTTCTAAGTAACCTCACCTGGCCTTGAACTCCTTAGCCTTCTCCATCTCCCAGGACTGGAATTCCAGGCTGGTAACAATGGGCCCAATAACCATAAAATATTTTTAAGTCACAAAAAGCAAATTCCAAAGAAATGGCTCAGCAGTGAAAATCATTTGTTGCTCTTGTAAAGAACAAGAGTTTAGATCCCAGCACCACAAGTTATAGATAACTAACTAGAACTCCAGGTCAGTGGGTCTAATGCCCTTTTCTGACATCCGTGGACACCGAGCATGCATGTGGTACACAGACATGCATGCAAGCAAAACACCCAGCACATACAATAAAATAGTTAACAGTTAGCAAGTTCCAATGTATCACTCATGTGACACATTGTCATGCACAAAGACAACACTTCCTAACCTAGGATGGTGACAAATGCCTTTTATCCTAGCACTTGAGCTGGAGGCAGAGGCAAGCAGATCTCTGACTTCAAGGCCAGTCTGGTCTATACAATGAGTTCCAGGACATCCAGGAATGCACAGAGAAACCATTTCTCAAAAAAAAAAAAAAAAAACCCACAAAGTAACTTTCCTAGCATGGATACTAAAAAAAAAAAAAAATAGAAATGAAACTTATCAAACTGTCAGGCCACTTTCCCTCCACAGGTCAGCTTGATGCAGGATGCTATTAGAAGATCCACACATTCAGATGAATTCTTCGAAATGTAAGAACGAATATGCTAGCTTTGAAGCAATCTTTCACCACTACCCAAACCATAGATATTACTTTAAAAAAGAAAGGGCTGTGGTATGGCTCAGAGTGAAACTTGTATTCAGTTTACGAAATACCTTGAGGACTGGAGAGATGGCTCAGAGGTTAAAAGCACTGTCTGCTCTTCTAGAGGTCCTGAGTTCAATCCCCAGTAACTGCGTGGTGGCTCAAACCATCTATAATGAGATATAGTAACCTCTTCTGACGTGCAGGCAGAACACTGTATACATAATTAATAAATATTTTTTTAAAAAAAGACCTTGAATTCAACCTCCATCATGGAGAGAGGGGAAAAAGGAGACGAAAGCATTTTGGGGGAAGGAGATAATTAGGTCAAGGTAGCACAGCGCTAGTCTGAAAGAATGCCTTATGGGAACACTTACTCAGCGCCACTTTGATCCTGGGTATCATGGCCCTATGTCATACTGGGTAGAACTCTGGGACCCTTCAGGGTTACCAGGACAACAACTACAGGAATAACAATCTTAAGGTATAAGAGCCTGTCAGGTATAAGAGCCAAGTTTCACATAATTGTTACAACAGCAGATCAGGCCTCCCTGAAGATGGCCCTCGGGTCAGCAGATAGGGGACCTAATTGGGTGGAATCTTGAATAAGTTCCTACAATGATGGTTAGAGGGAGAAGGTGTCTGGATAGATATTGACCTGCGGTGTAGCCATCATAGCCATGGCCACGTCTTGTCCACTCCATTACTTTCTCTTTGCTTCAGCAAAAGCATCTGACAAAGGCATTGTAAGGAGAGAAGGCTGTATTTGACTCCATTTTAAGGATGTGGCCCATCGAGCTACACAGTGTCTGTGACCAGGAAGGGGAAGGACATGCTGGGGAGGGACAGACAGCTCACCTTCTCCTTTTTATTCAGTCCAGGACCCCAGAGCAAGGGAAGCCGCTGCCCACATTTAAGGTGGGTCTTCCCATTTCAGATTAAACCTTTCTGCAAACACCCCACAGGCACAACCAGTGGAGCTGAGAATGAAGGTTAGCCATCACATCCACGGCATGACCTGACCCTATAAGGTGAGTCCTGAAGATAGCCCGTGGGGAGTCTTGTGGTCAACACTGAACAGTGGGGGCCTGCCTGTCCCCACTGATGTCTCAATTGAGAAAGCCCAGGTGTAGTCCAACTGGCAATGTGCCTCTTCTGTCTCTCTAGACAAAGCATATGCACACACCCTCTCCAGATTTGAGGTGCTGGAACCTTCTATTTTTACCTCTACCCAATACATATTTTGGTTTGTAAGCCCTTGGAAGGTTGCTCCCTGAAGCCTAAGTTTAGACAAAAGCATTTTGGGGGAAGGAGACGATTAGGTCCAAGGTAACATAGCGCTTTTCTCCATCCAGTCTTTCTGCAAGGCCATATTCCCACCGCTCTGAAATAGTGCCTATCACAGAGTCCAGCATAAACAAAGGCAAGAATCAACCGCCTAGTGGGCAGTGAGGCTCAGGAGTTCAGAGGGCTGGCAACAAAAATCCGAACAGGTCAGCTCTGCCTTGCAGAGAAAGCATCCTCAAGACAATGGAGGCAGGCTGGGTGATGGAAAGGGCAAGGGCTGTGCACGGTGACGGGGCCATTAGGAAGGGACAGTTGGGGGGTGAGGGGGACATGGAGGTATCCTGGAAGGAAGATGAGAGGCCAGGGCCAGGCACCGCTAAACTGGTCACTCAGAGTTGAGTGAGCTGTCCCTGAGCTAGTTCTTTAAAAATAACTTCTCAATGCTGTTGTTTTCAAGAATTTGGTATGGTTTTTATTATAAAATTAATTGAAAACAGTTTTGGGAAGAAGAAAACCAAAAAGGCACAGAGGAACATGTAGAGCAAACTTTCTCCAGAGAGACAGGAAGTGCAAGGGGCTGCTGCTAGCTGCATCTGTAGAGGGGACAGGATAGACGTGGGGCCCAGGGGGAGATGAGGCGTCCCCGAGATGATGGGGTGAGGAGAAGCACCAGAACAGTCAAGCAGGAAGACTGAGTGAGCCCCTCAGCAGATCCCCTGAATGCCCAACTTCTTCACTGGCTGAGGAATTCATGCTGTGGGAGCCCTGGGTACATGCAAGATCTCCATAGGGCACATGCAAGATCCCCATAGGGTACATGCAAGATCTCCATAGGGTACATGCAAGATCCCCATAGGGCACATGCAAGATCTCCATAGGGTACATGCAAGATCTCCATAGGGTACATGCAAGATCCCCATAGGGCACATGCAAGATCTCCATAGGGTACATGCAAGATCTCCATAGGGCATATGCAAGATCCCCATAGGGCACATGCAAGATCTCCATAGGGTACATGCAAGATCTCCATAGGGTACATGCAAGATCCCCATAGGATACATGCAAGATCCCCATAGGGCACATGCAAGATCTCCATAGGGTACATGCAAGATCTCCATAGGGCACATGCAAGATCTCCATAGGGCATATGCAAGATCTCCATAGGGCACATGCAAGATCTCCATAGGGTACATGCAAGATCTCCATAGGGTACATGCAAGATCTCCATAGGGTACATGCAAGATCTCCATAGGGTATGAGCTTGGCAGGCAGGCAATGACTGCAGCCAGGGTCTGATACTCATAAGGTGGACAGCTGGTTTTGCATGTACTTACTACTCCACAGTCTCTGGCTTCCTCCTCTGCAAAATGGGACAGCCCTAGCTGAAACCCTTGACCCAAATGAAAATCTGTCTTTGATCAGCCAGATAGGGTTTGTACATCCAAGACATCTGTCCATTGCAGGGTTAAGGCTGGGTAGAGGTCACCACATAGGATTAAGTCCTACAGTAACTGCCCAAGATGAAGTGTTGGCTCTCCATGGAAGGGTCACAAGACCCTTCCAGGAGCATCACAGTTTGCCAGAGACCTCCAGATCAAGTCTGTGGAGGGCATTTCTGTCTGCCTGCATTTCCTCTCCAGGGGCCAAATCATAGTCCTGAAGCCATGGGGCTTAGAAACTCCATGTCATCTATCACATGTCAAGATCAAGTGACTTGCCTGAGGTCACCGGGGAGGGGCAGGATGCTGACCTCAACACCACGATGATGATTCTAATAGCCACATTTCCTGGCCCCCATGTCATGCTGCCATGGGCCTCACAGGTATGATTTCAGTCTTTCTTGATACTGTGGTAGGACCAGGCTGCAAAGTCCCTGGGCGGGGAAGAAGGAACTCAGCCTCCACATTCCCATCCACACCCTCAAAGCCATGTGTGTGGTTTTAACAGTTTGTTGCACCCCATTTCAGATTCTTCATAACGTCCTTTTCTCTTCGCACGCAGTTTTACTCTGTAGTCTAGGCTGGCTTGAACTCTGTGCAGTCTAGGCCAGTCTTGAAATCATGATTTCCCTACTTTAGTCTGCAAAATGCAGAGGTCACAGGCCTGCGCCACCACAGTCAGCCCTTTATAGTTTTGAACCAGAGGACTCATATTTTCATTTTGATCTGGGTCCTTCAATTTCTATAGCTGGTCTGAAATAAGGACTGCTGGGCTAAGCATTTACTATACACGTGAATGCCTCTGAGGGCAAAGAGAGAAAAGTCAAGCGCACAGAAATGAAGACCCAGGGCAATATGGCTCTGGTTGTCACCCACGGCTCTGGGGAGAGTCTGGGAGGCAGTATATTGGAATACAGAAGTCTGGGTTCCAGGATGAAGAAGTTAAGATGTCTAAGCCAGGCATGACAGCACACATTTAATTCCAGCACTTAGAAGCAGTGAGTTCAAGGCCAGTCTGCTCTACATAGTGAGATACAGGACACCTAGGGCTACATAGATCCTGTTCTGGTAATAATGATAAGGAGGGGGAGGGGAGGGGGAGGGGAGAAAAGAATGAAGTTCTGCTTGCCATGTAAAGCCTGGAATCCCACGGACTTGAAGGTGAAGGCTGGAGGCTCAAGTCAGCAGTCAGGCCTGGAGGCCCACATTTTTAATCCCAGCACTAGGAAGGCACAGGCAGGCAGATCTCTGAGTTCAAGGCCAGTCTGGTCTATATAGTGAGTTCCAGGCTGTCAGGCTGTCAGGCTAACTCAAAAACAAAGCAACACACCAAACTCAAGATCATCCTTGGCACCACAATGAGATCAAGGCCAACCTGGGCTACACGAGGCCCAATCCCAGATAAAACAATGGAGGTTCAGCAACCTACTTCTGAGGTAAGGAAACAGGCTCAGAGGGGACCTGAGGCATTCTCTAAATGATCCAGTCAGCAGGGCAGAAACCCCAGGACATGAGTGACCCAACAAGGCTGGCAGTGACCTTGACTCTTCAAACATATTTCTTCCTAGAGATGACAGGCTTCCATCCCAGGAATCCACAGCTCAGGAGTTTCCCTGAGTACACCCTTGGCCACCCCTCCTAGAGCCTAGGGGCCTCCCTGGAACCTTGTCTGTCCTGAAACTGCCTCAGCAGAAGGTGTCTATGTGTTCCTTAGCTATTCCTATGACAGACCTCTGAGAAAATATCTTTGGGAGGAGAGATTTCTTTCTGTTGTCCACAGTTTTAGAAGGCTAAGTCCACGGTGGGGTGCTGGGCCACCTGTGGGTTAGGAAACAGAAAGAGGAAATGCTTGACATGGTGACTTTCTCCTTTCCTCTTGTATCCCACCAGAGTTTCTGACCCCACATTCCGGAAGTCTCCTCCCTTCTGCTAATCCTCTCTAGAAAGCCCCTCACCCAGAAATGTGCTTTGTGAATCCCCTAGGTGTTTCTTAACCCTATGATGTGCCAATCAAGATGACCCAGGGCCCTCCCGGAGGGCCATCCTCCAGACATATCACACCCAGGCTGTCCCCTAGCTCTTCTGAAGTCTGTGTCAGCCTGCCCCACAGCTTATGTCTAACTCCCCTGATTCACCTGCCCAGCCAGTCTTGCCTCCCTGCCCTGGCACTGCCCAGGGCTGGCAGAGGAATCCCTGAAACATGCCCTTTTAACAGTCCTGCGACTGGGTTCCTCATCTTCGGTGACAGATCACCACGCACAGCCAAAGCCTGTAACCCAGGGGTTAGCAGGGTGAGTTTTCCCGGGAGTCAATTTCCCTTTGGCATTATGTGGCTTCCCTTTTCGTCCTTAAGGACACTTGTCATTGGATTTAAGGCTCTTTTTCCGAGTAAAATTAAGAGTAGGAAGTAGAGGCGGCTTTTCAGTGCTGCATGTTAGGACGCTCCTCAGCCCCAGTCAGCGTTCGCTCACCTGGAGCTCAACCCTGCTCCTCATTGGATCCTCCCTTGCCCTCAGCACCAGGAATTAAATCACCAGATGTCTTCTCGCCTGTGGAAGGCCTCACCCTTCTCAAACCTGGGAGACTTGCTCCAACCTGTCTCCCCTGCATGCCCTTTCCACTCTAGCTCAGTAGCTTGAGGCCTTCGTGGGAATTCTCCCACAGGCTCTCACTCCGCCTTTACCCCCCCACCCTTCCACTCCCCTATCCCCCCACCCCCTGAAGCCACTCCTAGGCTGTCCCTCCCGGATACCCTGTGTTTGCTTCGCTGACCTCCTCTTGAATTTCTTCCTTCTCAGCTTTCACAGCCCCACCTCTCCAACAACCCCCACCTTTGCCACACACACCAGAGCATCCTTTCCCATCTTGTCTGGATGTGGGGGTCCCCCTCTTGATATCAAGAGCGTTCCAGCCCCCTTCCTTGGACTCACCAGCTCCTGGATACCATCCCCCATTTCCAATCATGGCCACAAAAGTCTGCCCAAACATCCCCTGATCTTGTCTCTGGGCCCCTTCGAATCTGCAAGTGTATATTCAGATGAACCTCACCATCCTGCCTCTGAGCTGGCTGCCATTAATTCTCATCCTTTGCTGGGGGCCCTGCCACCAGCTGCAAGCTCTTGGCCTCTGTTTTCTAACTATGGGTGTGTCCGGTACTGTATCCAACACCTCATGGCCTATGTCTGTTCTTTAGGAAGGCCTCAGTAGCCCCTCATGGCCTCTCAAGCTTCCCAGGGGTCCCTCTGCCCTGTAGCTTGTCTCACTTCTGCTGGGCAGGCCTTCCAGTCCCCTCCTCCACACTGTTTATCACCCTGGGTCTTCAGAGCTGCTCCTGGACAAGCCACACCCCAGGCCCAGCTTCTTTCTCTTGCTTCATTACCCAATGTCAATGTGGCTACTTCCCTCTGAATCCTTTTTCCTGATGAGGGATGGCTGACAGGCACCCTGGACTTCATCCAGCCCCTTCCAGGACAGGAAAGAAGCCAGCCTGTTTGGCACAGAGCCTGGCACTTGACCAGCTGCCAGGATAACAGGGTTGAGATGTTGCTAGGTGTGCTTGATGGGACTTCACAAGGATGACTTTTGGTTGATATGTTCCAGAGTGTCATAGTGTGCAAGTGTTTGAACACTCAGTTCAGATGGTGTTGCTCTTTGGGGAGGCTCCCGAACTTTGGGGGTGAATGTGGGTCCGACATAGTGTTGGTAGGTTGTACCTGACTCCAGTTTATCTAGTTCTCTGCTTCCTTAACATACCAAGATAGGGAGCTCCACCATGCTCACCCACTGGGACTCCACATGGCTTCCCTATTGGGATAGACTGAACAGTAAGAAATCTTCCTCCCTTGAGCTGCTTCTTTGGGAATTTTGTCACAGAAATGAAATAGAGGAAGAACATGGAGTTCTCCTTTTCAGAACCTTTAGGAGACTGAGGGCTGGCCAACCATCTTGGCCTTGGAGACTGCCCCAGGTAACTTCCTCAGATAATATATTGTTCCATACAACACAGGCCTCCCATAGAAGTGGAGCCATGAACCTGCTGGTGGCTGAAGCTCATTCCAGGACAGCTTTGGGTCCTGGATATGACACCTATTAACTAGGTGATACTGTGTAAATATCTCTGTGCCTCAGTTTCCTCACTTTCAGCTAATAATAGCTCTTTACCTCACCGGGGTGTGGTGGGGAGTGCATACTCAAAGTCTACTTATGCAGAAAGACTCAGTGTGCACCAAGCCGTTTAGGATGACAGACATCCTGGGCCGGCCAGCCTCAGGTCCTGCTGCAGACCTGAGCTTTCCACACTCTCTCCCCACCGAGGTGACCCAAGGTCCCTGGGGTCAGTGATGAGACAGTAAACATGGCAAGGGGTGGGCAAGCTGGAGGGTTAACATTTGCCGATTGATTTCCATGGCACAGGAGACGAGGCGTCCAGCAGCTGCCGGAGATGAGAGGCATTGAGAGGCAAGGGCGGGGCGCCATCCTGCACAGTCCCACCGTGCAGGTCAAGCCCCACAACCCCAAGAAGCATTAGTAAGAGGCAAGCATGGCACAATGGCAATGACCAATGGGAGTTTGATATTTTCTTCCGCTTTTGGGAAAAAAATCTATTTTTATTTTAATAATATACATGGGAGCAGGGCACAGGAGGGCAGATGTCCTCTGAGTGGATGTCAGATTCCCTGGAACTGGACCTACAGTTGTTCCTGGCAGAGTGGATGCTGGGAACTGAACTCAGGTTCTCAGCAAGAGCAGCATGCATTCTTAACCACGAGGCCGTTTCTCCAGCCTTTATCTTTGCTTCTTTAAAGGGTTCCTAGGATTGGACCTAGAGCCTCACACAGGCTAATCATGTGCTCTGCCTTACATCCCTAGCCCACTTTATTTACTTATTTAAGATGGAATCTCTTTTATATCAGGCTGGCTTTGAACTCATTAGGAAGCTGAGGGTAACCTTGAACTTCTGCCGTTCCTGCCTACCTTCTGAGTACGGGCATTACAGGCATGTATTGCCACACCTGGGGTTATATGGTTCTAGAATGAAGCCCGGGGCTTTTTGCATGCTAAGTATTCTACCAGCTGAGCTGCATTTCCAAGCTCCTCCCCAGTCCAAACTTTAGTTAGCATGCTTATTTGGAGATATATTTTATTTTTTAATTATGTGCATGTGTGTGTGAGTTCAGAAGAGGTTTTGGGTCCCCTGGAGCTGGGATTACAAGTGATTTTGGACTTTGCAGCCCCTGGTTTGAATAAACTTTAATTGTAGTTTAATTTTTCACAATGGCTGTGCTGGACAACTGACCCATGAAATGGTGGAATTTTAATAACTGCCTGTCCCAAGCACAGGCAAGCTGGCTCGGGACCTCACTATGCTTTGCTGGGTCCACCCTTCCCAAGAAGGCCCTGGTTACTCTGGTAACTGTAGGGCCTGACCTCTACCCTCTCAACACACACAGCAAGCCCTCTTCTCTCTCACACTTTCCAGCTCATCCCACTCTTTTGGCATATGCAGAAAGCCTCTGTCACCCGGGGACCCCTGGTCTGCCAGTCACAGCCATTACAAAGCTGGAGTGACAGCACATGTCTTAGTCCCAGCATGCTGAGGGTGAGGCAGGGAGATTGTGAGTTCTCAGACAGCCTGGACTAGCATTCAAACAACAGCAAAAACTGTTTCATTCCAGCTGAAATAAACACAGGGTTGGATTCAGGCACACTTTGATACCTATCATGTTGTTATCTGCCATTTATTATCCAGGGGACCCTTTGCAGTTACCTTAATCCCTAAGCTAGTCATTTGCTACCCCGCTGCATAAAGGGAATATAAATTCTAGCTAGGGGAGTGGCACATACCTATTATCCCAGGCCTTGGAGTCATGAGAATCAGGAGGGTATGGTTATCCTCAGTCTGGGCTTCATGGGTCAGCCTGAGGTACATGAGACCCAGTCTCAAACTAAACCAACCCAAACCTCGAGCTTGGACCCTGACTCAGTGGGCAAGAAAGAATGCTTGCTACACAAGCATGCGGGCCTGAGTTCAAATCCCCAGACCCATGTAAAAAGCTGGGTGTGGCTGTGTGCTGCACCTGTAAAATCCAGTACTATGGAGAACAGTAACAGGAGGATACTAAGCTCAGGGGCTGAACAGGAGGAGTTTTCTTAGTCTGGTAGTCCTGCCCACACTTCCTGTCTGCTTCTAGCCAATCAACTTTTTATTAAACTAGGACAAATATTTACAAGGTACCATAATTCCACAACAGTGAAACGTTGCTGTCCTCTTGCTTCTGTGTGAGCATAGGTGTATATACTCAGACACATACATGTGCAGACATCATACATATGTTTTACACACACACATCACATATGCACTAATGATAACACTTCAAAAAACAAAACAAAACAAAAAACAAAGTGAAAATTCGGAAGAGCCTGGCATAGAGGTCTTACTCAGTCCTGGTTCCATCCTGGGCCCAAACTGGTTTTATTAACTTGTTTTTGGCATAAATTCACATTGGAAGTTTATAAGTTCAACATTACATGTTGGTGCGTTTATATTCACATGCCAACAGGTAACAAATCAAGGATATTAACAGTTCCCCCGCCCCGTTTGTGTTCCCTCTTTCCAACAGTCATCTCCTGTCATGAGGGAATAGTTAACATTTTCTATAATGAAATCTACCGTGTGTAACCTTTTGTGTCTTGGTGCCTCATCCATGAGTTTAGATTTGACTCAAATATAAAGAACTCCAAGCAAGGCTGGATGTCCTCAAGTCCCTTGTATCAGCTAGATGAGGCTGCCAGGCTGCCGCTGTTGTGAGGCATTCACCAGAGAACACTGCTTGGACCTGGATTCAAGGCAATAGGAAGTCTTTGTTATCTGGCCAGCACCTACACTGTGTGTTCGAGATCTCAGCACTGACCCTTTCTCAGAGTGAGCTTTTAAGCACACACAAAAAAAAGCCCTGGGTTGACATAATCAGTTAACAAGAACAGGTAGTCAAAAGCAGAATGATAGAAGCCAAAAAAAAAACAAGGTTAGTACAGTTCTAACTTACTTTCCCAGAACTCTGGACTTCAGTGGATTAGGTCTTTATTATTAGGTCATTTTTGGAAGGTGGTGCTCTGCTGAGTTTTGGGGTCCTGTTACACAGTAACAAGTACTCCAGCTCTTTTCTCTTGTTCACATTCCATGCAGTCACAGTTGGCTACAGTTTTGTGCCGAGTCACCTGTACTCAGGACCCAGGTTGAAGGAACAACCCTTATCTGGGGAACGCCCCATTGCCTGGCAAAAATAAAGTGATCCTTGTTGCATCATACTATGACCCTGAAGGTGTCTCCTGAGAACTGGCACACCTCATTTATGTACACTTGTCACCAACAAAAGCTGCCACCAAAGCAGTGGCCTATCACTGCCGAAACGTTGGCTGGGACAGGATCTGAAGAACAATTTTCTTTTTCTTCAGCTGTCTCCTGGATCCTCACTGCTAGTTCTTAACGTTGAGCTGAGAGACCACACTCTCTTTCACACCAGGCTGAGCTGCCTCATCCCCACGGGCAAAGTCTTCGGGCAGCACCTGGTCAGCTGGACTATGTCTATCTTGGGCCATGGCCAACCCTGTACACCCCCTCCATGGCAATCTCTTCCCTCACACTTCCCGGAGCCCTACTGCTGTCTAGCTGGAAAGACATTAGCAGACCTGAGGGACCCTTAGAGACAGACAGACACCTTTGCTCCTGTTTCTCTGGTAACACTGTGAGGGGAATTCTCTTCTTAAGACTTAAATTTCCATATGGTGAGGTACCTGGTCCTTGCTGAGGCCTACCAAAAAACAGCTGCAGCTGCTGCTTCTTTCTTTTTAAATATTTATTTTTATTTTATGTGAATTGGTGTTTTGCCTGCATGTATAACTGTGTAAGGGTGTCAGATCTTAGAATTACAGACAGTTGCTAGCTGCCATGTGGATGCTGGGAACCAAACTCAGGTCTTCTGGAAGAACAGCGCTCTTAACCACTGAGCCATCTCTCCAGCCCACAAAAGACAAATTCTAAGCAGAGAAGTGAGTGAAGCTTCAGGACATGGTCTCCCAAGGGAATGAGGCTAGTGAACAGGATAGAAAGGAAGAGCGAGCTCTGCCCTGTAGGAGCCCCACTGTGCCTAGCTAACTCACCCCAGGAGACACCCTTCCCCTGACTTCTGGTCCCAGAGTCACCTTACCTGTCTCTAAGGTTGGATAAATGAAACTTTGCTTTGGGCAAAGTTGATTCTGCCTCTCCCACATGTCTGCATGCCTGAGCACCTGCTTTCTGAGCTCCATGAAACAAGGTGCTGTAGTTAGCTGTGGCCTACCCCTTTGGGATCAGGTAGCATGCCTTCAGGGGGATCCAGGGACTTGCTCCATCGTGGGTGGATACTGTGGTGTCCCAGTCAGCTTTAATTGGTCCACTTGACCCAGCCTAGAGTCACCTGAGATGGAAGCCTCAACTGAGAAATTGCCTAGATCTGTGAGCATGCTTGTGTGTGTATTGAAGGGGTGTCTTAATTGTCAACTGGAAAAGGAGGATCCAGCCCACTGTGATCCATCTCTAAGTGGGTGATCCTGGGCCATATAAGAAAACTAGCTAAACTGGGTGGTGGTAGTGTGTGTCTTTAACCCCAGCACTTGGGAGGCAAAAGTAGGCAGATCTCTCAGTTTGAGGCTAGGCTGTTCTACTGACTGAGTTCCAGGACAGCCAGGACCACACCAAGAAGCACTATCTCGAAAAACAACCAAGGCTAGCTAAGTGAGTCTGTGAGCAGGTCAGCAAGCAGTGTTCCACCTGGTTTCTGCTTCCGTTTCCTGCCTTGACCTCCCTCAACAGTGGTCTGTGGCCTAGAAATGTAAGTCAAATAATGCCTCCTAAGTTGCTTTTGGTCAAGGTATTTGTCAACAGAAAGGAAACTAGAGAATGATGTTATGTCCCAGGCTCTGAAGAGCATGTGTCTTTCTGCCCACATCTGAACACACATAAAATGGTCTGGCCTCCCTGAGTTATGGAGTCAGTGCGCATACAGTCCAGAGGGCTCAGTCAGCTGAGACTGAGCATTCTGGAGAGTGGTGAATCCAGTCTTCTGCAGGAATGTGACAGCCATGCTAGTTCTTCCACACTGGGCAGACTCCCCACATGTGCTCAGGACCAGCCTCTTGCCTCATCAATCAAAGGTGCCTGCTGGGATTCTGCCTCTGTGGTCCTCAAGTCCAGTGTTGGCAACATCAGCATTGAGTCTCAAGAGTTCCAAAACATCCCGGGTTTTGAACATAGACAGACCCTATCTCAAAAGCAAAATAAACCCCCAAACAAAGATAGATGTTTTTTTTTTTTTTTTTTTTGTTTTTTTTTTTTTAAACTTTATTTATTTATTATTTATTTATTTGCCTTGGTGTTTGCCTGGAACTGGAACTACAGACAGTTGTTAGCTGCCATGTGGGTGCTGGGAATCGAACCCGGGTCCTCTGGAAGAGCAGACGGTGCTCTTAACCGCTGAGCCATCTCTCCAGCCCCAAGATGGATGTTTTTTAATGTTGTTTCTGGACTGGATCTTCTATTGGCATTGAAGATGCTGACTCACCACGCAAGGAAGCTGTGGTGTTTCCATTCCTCAGATGGGGAAACAAGCAAAGAGGTTAGGGATGTTGCCCAAGTCACACATCTGGAAGCAGCAGAGCCAGGAAGACTTATCTATGTTTGTCTTGTTTTTAAGATTTTTTGTTTGGTTGGTTGGTTTGTTTAGAGACAGGGTTTCTTTGTGTCTCAGGATGTAGCTGTCCTGGAACTCACTTTGTAGACCAGGCTGGCCTTGAACTCAGAGAGATCGGACTGCCTCTGTCTCCCCGGTTCTGGGATTTAAGGCACGCACAACACCTGGCAGTTTTAAGATTTTAAAACTATGGTTCTTAAATGCAAAAAAAGTAATAAAAAGGAAGACATGACTGCTTCTAGGTATGGTAGAGGAGGTTTGTTTTAGATATGAAGGAGAAAACAGCCAGAGACAGAGCTATCTGGGAGAGTCCAGGCTGGATATGACCAGCAGACCAAGTAAGATTTTGTGAGGACAGAAGGGGAAGGGATATCTGGGAGCCAAGAGGACAGGAGGCAAAGAGGCCAAGGGACCAACGGAGGCAAATAACCAGGGGAGCCAAAATGGCTGAGTTACCTAGGGACCAGAGACTGGGAGAGAGGAAGCCCAGGCCCTGGGCTGAGGTGGTCAGGGGAGGAGGGAGGGTAGCAGGGTCCTTCAGTCAGTAGGACCAGGAACTGGTAGGGACTGAAGGATGCTGGGAGAACCTGGCAGATGGGCCCGCTTTGATATGGTAAATAGTCTCCTCAGCCTTTTGTACCAGGCTTGAGGTCTAATGACACGCCCCCACAGCGGGGTGCTGGACACGAAACTTGGGTCTACTGGAAGAGTGATGTTGGGTCCTCTGGAAAAGCAAGTGCTCTTAACCTATGAACTACCTCTTCAGCCTTACATTTATGTTCTATTCAGGGCTTTATAAAGTGATGTCTCTGCACCGTTACTAACCATTAGGCTTTCTTTTCAATTCCATAACATTCATCACATACTTTAAATAGCTACTGGGCCATGTTGTAGGTCCCAGGGCAAGGCAGGCCCAAGGGTATAAAAACAGATAGTGCTAGGATAAGTGGGGACAGTGCCGAAAGTGTCCCCCAAACCTAAATCAAGCACAAGGTGGAAGCTACCTCAGGGAACTGCTGTGGGAGTGAGCTAACCAAAGCTTCAACCTGTAACACAAGACCCAGAAAAGCTGGTCTCAAAGTTGGTGGTTCCAACACTGCTGTGATGTGGAAATCATTGCTCTAACAGGAAAAGGGTTGCACCACAGGCTTGGTGTTGCTGTCTCTGACCTAAAGCTATCTCTGGCCCAAACAGCCTGCAGCTAGAGACAGGTGAAAGGGTGGATGTGGGGGATGTCCTTGTGGCAGGGAAACACCCTGGCATTATAGCAATCTCATAACCCCAGTTGCAGGGGTCCACTGTGGGAAGACACTGGTTCCTCTTACCGATACAATTGGGTAAGAGGCACACTAACCAAGGGAGCCACGGGAGCAACCACAGGCTTTTCTGTCTCTTCTAGGACAGCAAGGAACTGAGATGCAGCCCCAAATGTGTGTCTTGAATCTGTCACCTTGAAGATGCATCAAAGCCAGGCTACTACCTATAGCCTCTTATCCACCAAATCAGTATCTCCACTCTGATCAGGATCTTAAGTCACGATGGTTGGCAAGTCAGATGGTGTGAAAACTACACACAGAAACTGTCCTGTAGTAGATCTTGCCAGATTTGGTAATACGCAATTAACAGCCCCATCCATCTCCATGTGTTCTACAGTATGCTGACCAGTATAGGCCATTCAGGTATGTTTTAACTGAAGGCATTTCCAAATAGTGATGGTTCAAAACAGGGGAGCATCTGGACCTTGAGTATTCCTCTCAGTCTGAGGGACTTGGAGACTCACTCATGTTTGACCACTGTACCTGGAACTCCCTTATAGTATTTTATCTGTACTTTTCTCTCAGAAACTTGCAAAGCTGTTCTCCATCATGCAGAAAATAACCTCCAGCCTGCCCCCTGGAAGATAGGGTCCTTATTCATTCCCACGTGCTCCCAGGATGCCAGCTGGATGGCCTAGCTGGCAAAAAAAAAAAAAAAAAAAAAAAAAAACAAACAAAAAAAAAACTATGTTCTTGAAAGGGCCTAAAGGTCTTATTTCTCAAAGAAAGTGGGGGTCCTGACATGCATGATCCCACTCTTATTGGGCCTACAGGTCCTACCTCATCACCTGGCTCCAGTTCTGTACAGAATGCTGCCTCCTTCCACTGCACCCACTGCGGGTACCCGACTTCTGCAGCTCCAGGGGAAGATGTCCAAGCTCTCCCCTCTGCCCCCACCAGTCAGCCATTCATTCGTCTTGAGACCCTCACATCCAGGGAAGCTTCACTTTCATGGTTCCTACCACCCTAGTTCCACCTCGCCGTTTCTCTGGGCATGGCGTGGAGCTCTCCAGGAGCTAGGCTGGGGGGGGTGTCTTTCTGAGGGGCCCCTGGTTGCCGCTCTTCTCACTGCCAAAATGAGCATCCAATGCTGGCGGCCCTCTTCTTCCCATACCACAAACTTCCTCCAGCACTGGCAGCAGACACAGTCGTGGAGTTCTGTGATCCACACTGGCGTTATCACAATGAGGTCTGACAGAGAGTCAATCTTTGGAAGGTCCTAGGAACATACTCCTCACAGCCAACCTAGTCAGGACCCTGCCCACCCCCAGGATGGAGCTGTTGAATCAGAGGGCTGGCTTTGCTGGCCCAGCTGGGAGCTTGGATGAGTAGCTCCAAGCTAGGAAGCCATCTTTTCTTAGTCACTCCTCATTGGCAGACACCTGAGTGGATTATCTTTGAGAGTGGCAGAGCATTCATCTTCTCCTGATGAGCTTAGCTGGAGGGCAGGGGTAGACAGCTAGGGTCCTGGAGAACCTGACACCCACAAAAGCCACCTCGAGACAGAACCTTCCAGGTCCTCCTCATCTTGACAGTGAAGGATGAACTGCACAGGCCAAGAGCGTGAGTTTTAGGAAGCTCTCTCACTGCCATCAGTTGAATAAGAGCTCAAGCTGTACAGTAGGAGCAGGCCATGCAGCCTCCAGGCAGTAATGGAAGGAACCAGATCTCTTCTGGTCTCTGTGGCCTCCAGCAAGGGCCCTCCTGGAGCTGTGACTCTGGGGTCCTTGCCCTGTCTGGCCAGTGTTTTCTGTCCTCACCAGCATCAGCAGCTTTCCCTGGATGTGATGTCATTCCAAAGTCCAGACATTCTTTTCCCCTGCCCATAGCCTGCCCTTCACTCTCATCCCTTGGCCCCGACACTGTGTTCTTGATCTGATTTTTCAAAGAAAGTAGAGGTCCTAACATGACCCCACTCTAAATGGGCTACAGGCCCAATTAAAAACAGCGCCATCCATCTCAGGGATGGCCCCATCTCCTCCGGTCCACTCATTCACCAGCGGGCAGCACCCTGAGGCACCTCCAACTTAACACGCCTGCATCCCACCCTCCTCTCAATACAATCCTTGCTATCCTCTACTGCAGCAATGGGCGTCCCCACCCCCACATCACTTCCGCTCTCCTCCGCCTCCCACTCAGCCACCATTCTTAAGGGCAGTATGGAGGCACCGAGAGAACCGCTGGGGTACATACAGCACTGGGTAGGAGGCTGACCCCTGCCCTGGAGAGCTTACATTCTAGGAGGAAACAGGACAACTTAAACATGGCGTCACAGTTCCTTGAGGAATGGTGAGGCTGAGAAAGGCTGCGAGCTGCTGTTTCTCACAGGTGCGTGTATGCGTGTGTAAGGTAGACTGTGTGTGCACTCCCATGTGCAGGGGACTCTGCACCTCTGCAGACTGCTCTGGGCAGAGGCCAGCTACAGCTCTGTCCTCAGTTTCTTCCCCCTTTAAACTGCAGACTCCTGCTGTCTGGAGGGACAGTACCCAGTGGCTGGAAACAGGCTAAGTCTTTGATGAACTTTCCCCCCATTAAAATGTGAACAGCATGGGCTGCAGAGATGGGCCAGCAGCTAAGAGCACTTCTAGAAGGCCCTCAGTCTGGCTCCCAGCACCCCCATGGGAGGCCGTTTACAATCATTCAACTCCAGCTCCACGAGAACCAATCAACGCCTTCTAGTCTCTGAGGGTACCTCACCTCCTAACATAAAAAAATACTGAACTACGAATATATTTCCTGTTTAGAAAGGAAAAACTGAAATGAAAAATAACTCGGCAAGGCTTAATCACTTGCATCTAGCTAATTTCATAACAGCCACTTCTGCTAGAAGGTGCAGGTGAAGAGCTCTCCAGAGCTTCCGGGAAGGTAAACACTTTGACCGTGAGGTTTGGGCCTAGGTGGGCCTAGCCTGGCAGCTCCCACAGCAAGCCGGCTGGCTCTGGGTGGTCAGCATACAGAGAGCAATGGATATTCAGGAAGTCAGCAGAGAGCCCACACCCTTCTAGGTGTCTCACTACTCCAGCCTGATTGCTGTAAAGGTGGGCAAGACCCTACTCGGGAGCCTAACTTCCATGTAACTATCCGAGTCCTCTTGGAAAAGACATGAACAGATGGAGGGCCAGGCCACAGATTGAGCCTGGGACCTGGTTTGGGCCATTTCTCCTAGTTTCTTTTCTGAAGCTGAGAGAAAATTGCTAGGCTGGCTCTCTAGTGGCCAGGGAAGGCTGGTTCTGTATGTGGCAGAGTAAATGCTCAGGGCCTGAGACTCCAGATATCCTCAGGACATATATGAGGCCATGGTCAGGCAGCGGAGGGGGAGGGGGAGAAGTGATCTGTCCAGCACCCCGCACAGCAGGCATGACTCTGGTAAGTCAGGGGTGGAAACTGTCCTTCCCTTCAAATCTTCCACACAGCAGGCGCTGAGTGCAGCCTCCACAGCTCCAGGCTTCTAGTCAGATTCTCACATTCCGACCATGTGAGCGAGTGCCTTGCTACTCAGGGAAGCTCAAAGAGAGCCTCTCTCTGCTTAGGACCACGCTTGACCCTTGATCCTCACTGAGCACTTAGACAGAAGACCTAGGAAGGCTCAGTGTAAACTCTCCAGGTCCAGGATCCCAGGGCAAACACAAATCCAGCCCCACTTGCATAACTGATGTCTCAGAGCAGAGGAGACACTTATCTCCAAAAAGACCAAGGACTTCCTCTAACTACTCCACAGAAAAGTGCTCAAATGTAGCACACACTTGTAATGTCTGAATTTTGGAGGTGAGGAAGAAGGACTGGGAATCTGCCTTACAAAAGTGAGACCTTGTCTCACAACACAAACCTCAGACTATGGCTTTGTAAACAGTAGACAAATTAGCTGTCAATTAGCAACTAACTAACCCCTCCAGCTTGACTAGGGAATATGAATTTTCTAAGCACAAACCAACACTGTAAGGGGGATGGTGCAAGCCATCATCTGGTGCTTGCTTTTGCAGTCTACAGTGCCAGGCCACACAGCTTTGGAGAGCAAAACAGTTTCTGGCAGGCAAACAGCTGAAATCTAAACTACCCAGGAAACTGCTTCCGACCGACTCCATGGTGCCCTCAGCCAACAGCAAGCACACCTCAGAGCACTGACCCTCCAGCCGACACCTCCGGCAGTTCACTGGAACACAGAGGGCCCTTCAGCTCTTCGGTGGCCTACCTTAAAAATCAAGCCTCTTTTACTAAAGTTTATGAGAGTGGCTTCATCCCTCTGAGACAGTTTCCGTATCTGTCGTCTATAAAAGAAAGGGATGTAAAACTGGGGGAAGCTTTCTTCAGCAGGGGGCAGGCAGGCAGGCATGGTTCAAACTCCAGCCCTGCATGATCTAGAAGCAATTTACGTCACTCAAGTCTGCTTTATTTGGCAACAAAATATGCTTAAGAATGTGGTGGCTGGGCTGGAGAGTGCTGCTGCTCCTGCAGGGGACCTGAGTTAGATTCCCAGTACCCATGTCAGGTGGCTTCTCAGCCTCCCTCAGGGGAGCCCCACACCTTCCTCTGGTCTGAGAATATCTATCATCCAGATACACAGATACACAACACAAATAAATTTGAGGGGGTTGGTGGGTTTTTTGTTTGTTTGTTTGTTTTTGAGTCAGGCTTTCTCTGTGTAACAGCTGTCCTGGAACTTGCTGCATAGACCAGGCAGCCTGGAACTAACAGAGAGATCTATCTGCCTGCCTCTGCCACTCAAGTGCCCAGATTAAAAGCATGTACCACTACTGCCCATCAAAATACATCTTAAAGAATAAAATGTCTGTGGCAAGGACAGTTAAAAGATCTTTCTCATATCATACAAGAGCAGATGCAAAAAACAATGGTTTTCTTCATTCCTACTTTATATCCAGCCATTGTAAAAGGGACAAGAATGTACTAAAATGGCAACCAAAGAACATAAAATAAAAATAAAATGCTTCAAGAGAGCGGCATTAGGGATTTGGTCTCAGAGCGTGTCCTTTAGTTGCCCATCACTGTGGCTCCAAGAGAGGCCTGAAGGGACGCAGACAAGACCCTGGACAGCAGTGGGCAGAGTGTAAGAAGCCCTGCTGGAAATTGACAACTGTTGGGTCCTGACACATGGTTCCCCTAGACTGTCCATCGGCAATATCACAAGGCTGTAGGAAATGGGCCAGGGGCCTGGCCAGCAGGAGGGGAGGAGCCTGGGCTGAGAGAGTTCCCCAAGAAGGCATTATCAGTTCCTCACCACCATGCCTGAGATCCATTGACAGCAAGAAGAGGCCCTGCTACCAGCAGCAGCATTAACTAAAATTAACCACAAGAAGACTCGGCACATGTTAACATTTACAGGTTTCCAAAGCTGTAGGAGAATGTTGCCCCAAGGCTCCCAGTGTGCAGGACAGATGGAGACACAGCAGACTCAGCACTATGGCTAGCATGCTGCAGGCCCAACACACAGCACCCAGTTCAGGCTCTCAGCTCTAGATTCTGAGACTGGTCAGAGGGTTTCTGAGCAAGGGGAAATGGTTCATGATTCACAACATACTCGCTGAACCTTCTGCTTCCAGGAGTGCAACATATTTTAAACTTGGAAAGAGTCATAACTCAGGAGGATCCAGCCTTTATATTCTACAGACATTGGTCTCTCACCTAGAAGAGGGCTGCGTGAGTGTGTGCATGCGTGCATGCATGCGGGGTGCCCTCCCTGGTGGCAGGGTGTTGGCATATGCCCAAGGTGTGATTTAAACCATGTCCAGCACACAGATCCTGTGACAATAAAAGGGGGGATATGCCAGTGGAGAAAATGCTCAGCAGCAGCTGCAGAAAGGCTGGATTATACAAAGGAATTCTGGGAGTAGGGACCCTAGCAGAGTCAGCAGACAGTCTGCTGTACCTGCCATTCACCACACCTGACATCTGGAAGGCTGGCCCTTCTCCCTGCTCTCTTGCCCAGAATGTGATTCAGGATCTCAGAAGCCCTAGGTGCTGGGAAGGAAGTTAGATGTGCCCAGTCCCAGTGGTGGGGCCCTGGGAAGCAAGTGGCTTGTTCCACAGTCCCCAACCCTGAGGACAGTTATCTGTGGGAGGCAAAAGAGCAGTGGCTTAGTGCTCTGATGTCTACCATGCCTTGCCTATCAAGAGCAGCAGGATGACTCCCAACTCCCTTCCCACTCTGTGAAAGACTCAGTGTTTCAAGGTGTACTCTAAAGGCTCAACAGGGTCTGGTTCCGGACTCGACTGCCTTGCTCATCCAAAGGACCTCAGTTCAGCCCGGTCCTTCACCTTCACACAAACTGGGACAGGTTGGGAACTTTGATGTTGAGATCACCAATGTTGATGTTCCTCGGGATCTCAGGAAGGTTGATGTTCTTCACAGCGGACACAGCCCTCGAGGGGGCTGCTGAAAGGCCACCCTGGGGGAAAGGGAAGAGGATAGCATCAGTCGTTTTTTCCATGACATCTGCTTAAATCTTAAAGCAGATGACATGATGTAAAGAATCCCAAATGGCACACACAGAAGTCTTCCTCAAGAGCAGTAAAACAACAACAACAACAACAACCCCATTTGAATAGCTGGAGCTTGGCTGGGCCCGGACACCTGCAGCCTTTGTTCCTGTCCCGCTGCATGCTCTGCAAAGGGGGCTGTGTCTATGCAGTCTATAACTACAGCATCCGACCCCACAGCCCATGGCAGATGCTCAATAAATGCTTGGTAAAGGAGTCTGATATGGTTTATCCGAGTATTAGGGATTGAGGGTACTCAATTTACAAAGCAAAACAAAACAAAACCCTTTCCTCAAGAGTCAGTTTACAGAAAAGTGCCAAGTTGGAGAGATGTTTTTTGTCCTTTTTAAATTTTTTATTTAAAAAGTATTTTCCATTATCTACAACTGCTCCCCTCCTTCTCCTCCTCCCAGTCCTCCCTCAGCATTCCCCACCCCATCCCCACATCCACTCCCCAAGGAGAGCAAGAAATCCCAAGGTGAGTCAGTTTGGTCTGGCATATCTGCAAGCAGAGAAATTCTTTAAAGGAAAAAAATATCAACTGCTGGCCAACTAGTGTGAGCTGGGGAGAACGGGCTGAGTGTCATGTGGTAACAGGCAGGAGAGCACTAAGATACTGGGGAAGCGGCAGCAGGCACACAGGAGGCCGCCCTGAGGTGAGGGAGAAGAGACAAAGACTTCAGAGCTCACTGTTAGTTCCCTGACAGCTCAGGACACCATCCCCACCCTCCCCCTGACGGCTGACTCTGGTTGGCTGACTCTGGTTTCCAGACTTCGTGCCTGACTCACTCACTATGACTGGGAGCACTCACCTCCAAGCCTGCACTAGCAAAGCTTCTCCAAGAGATCAGCAGTCCTACAGGAAAAACTTCTGCCTTTGTAAGACAAAGCCAAGAAGCCCGTGGAGACCCTCAGACAGAGACGTCACTGTCCACCATTTCTGCAGCAGCAGTGAGGGAGTATGCCTCTGACCCTGCTCACTGTGGGCTGAGGACGGACAGCTAAGGCCACAGTGGGGCAGGCCTGCCTCCTCCATCACACCTGGCGCCACATGAGGAAGGGTGGGAACAGGATTTTCTTGGTTGCTGTTTTTCGAGACAGGATTTCTCTAGGTAGTCCTGGCTGTGCAGACTAGGCTGGCCACAAACTCCGAGATCTGCCTGCCTCTGCCTCCCAAGTGCTGGGACTAAAGGTGTGCACTGGGTATGGTATTTTCAAATAAGCATTATTGTAGTTTTCTAGATGCTTCACTGAAAATAAAAAATCTTGAATTTCTAGAGGCTAAAAGATACCATTAGCTATGGCTTCTGGGAAAACAGATGCACATAAGTACCACAAATGTGGGCTATAGTCATATTCCAGGAGCTGTCTGCCCTTTCTGCCTATCCTATAAGCCTGACATCTCAAGATGCCCTCTCTGTTTAAGGTTTATATTATTAGCCTTCAAATTAGTGTAGACAAATCAAGAAAGACAGAGTGAGAACCAACTCCCCAGGACCCAGAGAAACACAAGTCACACAAGCCATAGAAGCATATAGCACAACATACATATGCCCACATAAGTCCACACAGCACACACAAGGTACTCGTGCTCCATAAGAACACGTTCCTCCTTCTGCACAGTGCTCTCTCCCCAGCAAGGACAGGAGTATAGATACTTCCTTACCTCCGACTTCTCCAGCCTGTTTTGAGCTTCAATTTGAGCCACAATTTCATTCATGTTTGTTTCCAGGACCATGCCCCCCATCACCACCTCCTGAAGGATGTAGTGCACCTAGAAGAGAGGCATCAGGCAGACTCAGCACAGCACAGCCGTTTCCTCTGGTGGCAGCAGGTCACACAAGCCACTTTCTGATCATGCTGGCTGCCTGTCTGAGGACAGCAGGTACCAACTGAGCTTTAGGAGTCAGCTCACTCAACTGCAGGTACTGATGGCAAGACCCTGAGGACTTTGGCTCCTGCTGAGCCTTTGTATGTTTGCTGCTAACATTTTTTCTCTGCTATCTGGCAGAACCCTACTGCTTTTAATGTAGTGTACTTATCTCATGGAAATATATCATTTTATTGGGTATTTGTTGTTGTTGTTGGTGGTGGTGGTTTTTAAGACAGGGTTTCTCTGTGTAACAGTTCTGGCTATCCTTGAAATAGCTCTGTAGACCAGGCTGGCCTTGAACTCACAGAGATTCGACTGCCTCTTCCTCCCAAGTGCTGGGATCAAAGGTATGTGCCACCACTGCCCCGGCTCTACTGGGCATTTTTATCTGTGGATTATAATGAAAATGATTTCCTCTTAAGCTGTACTGTTTAAATGAAGTAATGGGTTTATATAATGATAGTATTAGTTTAAATAGAATTTTGGTGATTAAAGGTATTTAACAAACACAGTAAGGCATTGTGACAGAAGTTAGTTTAGTGGAAAAATTACTTTAGGTAAAGGTAGGACACAGTGCTGCCCTCACCCCTGATAAAGCAGGGGTGCAGAGGACAGAGAACAAGAATCAGCCAGGGCTTAAGAGTGTTCCCTGAGGATTTATATAGACTGTGGCCTAGGTTAATGATTAAGAAAAACAGTTAAGTCTCAGCAGTCAGCTCAGGTTCTTTCAGATACTGGAAAATGTGTTCACAGGTTGCAGTGTGGGTCGCAGCCAAAACAAAGCTTTAAACAACTGACTTTGTATAACTAAAAAACAAAGAATTGATGGTTATTTTAGATAACTGGACAAGATTCTAAAATATAAAAAGTAAAACAAATAACCTGGGCTGGGTGGTGTTGATGATGCCTTTAATCCCAACACTCAGGAGGCAGAGGCAGGAGTGAATCTCTATGAGTTCAAGGCCAGCCTCCTGGTCTATACAGTGAGTTTCAGGACAGGCTCCAAAGCTACACAGAAAAACCCTGTCTCAAACAAAACAAAAACAAAAAACCCTGTTTTTCTGGAAATTATAAAACTACTGCCTATGTAAATGGTTATGGCTAAAAGAATCCTGATCTGTAAGAAGCCTAAAGGATGAATGTTGAAACTGACTGTGAGTTCTTGGGATAATTTGTTTTTCACCTGTAATATGTAAAATGTTTAATCATGTAAGGGAAAGGGGAAACATGTTGTTTTTTACTTGTATTCATTGTAATCATTCACTTAAAAAATGGAATGTAACGACACTGTAATTTTTATATTGCTGAAAGGTTTTCTGGGGTAGATAAGCTGTAAGAAAAAAGTAAAGACAAGAAGAAGGGCAACACTGAGACAGAGAACAGGACGGAAGGAACGGAGAAGAACAAGCAACAGAAAGAATAATACCATCAACAACTACGCCTCGGCCCTCAGAAAGTCCTCGTGTGTGTCTGTCTGTCCAGTAGTTCTGCGCTGCATCTCCTCTTCAGTGTCTCTGACCTGCTGAAGGCTTGACATTCATAGCACCCTCGGTGAGAGCCTGACATGCTGGTGTGTGTGTGTGTGTGTATGTGTGTGTGTGTGTGTGTGTGTGTGTGTGTTGCTATTGCCTGTGTGTGTACATTCAAAGGCTAGGCCAGGACACCAAGTACCTTGTTCTATTGTTTGTGCCTTACTCCCCAGACAGGTTATCTTTTTGAATCTGGAGGTAGGCTGGCTGCCAGCACACAGGAGCGAACCTCTCATCTCCACCCTAGTGCTGGGGTTGCAGGTCATGTGACCATGCCTGACCACCCAGGTGCTCACACAGTTAGTGCTATTACCCATGAGCCATCTCTTCAGTCCTGGAGGCAATCGTCTGTTGAGCCTTCCTGGGTACTGCAGCATGTACCTGGTCTCCTGGCACTCACTGCCCTAGTTTTCCTCCAGCTAGGATAACCCACGGTGCCCTCAGACACTACTAAAAATCTCCCAGGGGACAGAGTCACAGTTCAGACCACTGACTTCCAGTCTCAAGTCAAGTGTCAGCTTATTCTTTGGTTCCAAGAAGTTGAAGAAAAAGATGTGTCTGCATGCTTTCATGCATTTGACACAAGAAGTTCTGTGTGTCCTCCAGAGACAAGGCACTACCATGTAACTGGGATTTGTCCTTTGTCCTTGGAGGAGGAGGACACACTGGAGAACTTATGTGTTCCCATTTATTAAGTCTTACTAACCACTACTCTGCTCTCTCCCCTTATTCCTAAATTCCATACAATATACATTACCCATTGTACATTAATATATATCTACATAAAAATAAAATTTAGTAGTAAAAGTTTCATATTTAGCAACTTATAAAATGTTAAGCAAGCCTGGTTTTCATATTATTTCTTGGGGGAACTCCACTGCTTATACTTCCCTATCAAAGAGTCCTCTGGATGTATTAACTGTCTGGAAGTTCCTCATAAAGTAAAACCAGAACTACTATATGACTCAACAATTCATTTTCTGGGTATTACCCCCCTTTAAAAAAACCATGGAGTCAAAGAAGCATTCATACATCCATATTCATATCAGTAATAGTCACAATGGACAAAAAATAGAAGCAACTCAAGTGTCCACTCTCAGATGGATAAACAAAATGTGGTATTCCAGAAAACAGACTACTATTCTGCCTTAAAAAGGGAGGAAGTTTTGATTCGTAAATATATCCATACAACATGGATAAACCCTGAGGGCACTGCGCCAAGTAAACTAAATCAGACACACAAAAAAAAACCATACTATAAGATGGGTGTGGCATTTCATGCCTTTAATCCTAGCACTCAGGAGGCAGAGCCAGGTAGATCCAACAATTCAAGGCCAGCCTGGTCTATAGACTGAGTTTCAGGACAGCCGGGGGTACAGAGAAACCCTTCCTCAAAACAAAACAAATAAAACAACAGAAGACAAAGTATAGGAGTCCACTATATGAGGCACCTGAAGTTGTCAAGTACACAGAAACAGAAAGCAGAATAATGGCCGGGGGAGAGCAGGTGAGTGCTGTGTGCAGAGGCGAACGACGCTCTCTGCAGGTGGACATGCAGTCATGGTTCAACATTAATGTAACCAACTCCATGGACTGACGTCACGAGCAAAGTGAGCCTTTTCCTCTCCTAGGCTGCTTCTTGTCAGGATGTTTGACCACAGAAACAGAACTGAAACAAGAACAGCTCCTTCATTTCATAATTGGGGATATGCTGGTGGAGGTCTTCAGTGCCAGGAGCCATCGGTTCCAGAACCAGGTGGGAACCATCCCTGAGTGTGGGTCGGGATGACTCCCAGTCTGTATCTGTCACCACATTCACTCATGACCCCAGTGCACGTGGCATCACCTATGCCTTGCTTGCTGTTGGTGTGACAGCTCCAGTGAGAACTGCAATGATTCAGCTCAAGGCCCAGAACAATGCACAATGCAGAGAGAGCATCATGTTGCACGGGTAGAAGGCCTCCTCACATCTGAGCAGCCTATCCCTTGGGCTTAGAAGATTGGTGGAAGTATGACTGTGCAGGCTTTATCAACAGGGTACAGCAAAAGGCCTACCGTATAACATCATAGGAGTCAGAAAATAGAACCAAGTTAAGAACTTCTGATTTGAACATCCTAAAGGTACAATCCCCAAAGCTATTTGAGTGTGTTTGAATGTAAGAGGAGAACTGGAACTGCAGACCCATCTTCAACAAAATTAGGAGCAGACCTAGATTCTAGACCTCATAGCGGCAAAGACATTAAGAGCAGAGAGCACAGGCAAGGCTCTTTTTGCTTCACAGAAGGAAAATAAGAAAAGATGTGACAAAGAGAATGGGGAGTTAGTGACCTCAGAAAGGCCTGCAAAAATAAACATCCTGGAGGCAAAGCACACACACACACACACACACACACACACACACACACACACACACACACACACACACACACGTACCAAACAAAGTCTCTGCTAGTGAAGAGCAGAAACCTCCCTGGGCCTAGAGTTGGGACCATGTCAAAAAATACACAAGTCCACTATAGGTGCCTCATAGATGTGGTCCCCATGGCAGCAGAGAACACCTTTGCATTGGAGAAGTTCATGGACACCTAGCTTTATTAGCTACTTAAAAATAAGAGCAAATGAACTCACCTAGAACATATCTAACATGAGAACAACGAAGCCAAGCTTGGAATACCTTCCCAAACAAAATTACTAACAATAGCTGGCATGTGAAAAGCAAACCCACTTAAAAATGGTTATAAAAAGCCATCTACCTAGGAGCTAAATACATAAGAAAATTAGGAAACAATTACCTAAAATACTAGAAAAGTGATGCTAAAGAGCGGCCAAAATGACAACAGAGCATTCTGAAAACTTCAAGAGAAGAAAATCAGGGGCAGGTGAGACAGCTCTGGTGTGTCCACACTTGCCTGGCATGCACAGGACCTAGGTTTGATCCTAGTGCTGCAAAGTAGGAAAGCAGGAGATTACGGCAGAGCAGGGAGACAAGAAGATGAGAAAGTGTATCACAGTGGAATTCACAGACAAAGTAGACAGATAAAGAAATCACAGGGCTGCTGTGGGATAGTGCTCTTTGACACCGTAAAGATTTGTCACTCGTATTGGTTTAATAAAACACTGATTGGCCAGCAGCCAGAAAGGAAGTAGAGGTGGGTCAACCAGCCTAGAATTCTGGGGAGAGGAAAGGCAGAGACAGAGCTGCCAACCAGATGCAGAGGAAGGCAGGTGAGAAAAAGGCACTACGCCACAGGGGTAAACACAGGTAAGAATTAGGGCTGAATTTAAGTGTAAGAGCTGGTTAGTAATAAGCTTCAGTTACATCCAGATGCAGAGGAAGCCAGGTGAGAAAAAGGTAGTACGCCACATGGGTAAACACAGGTAAGAATTAGGGCTGAATTTAAGTGTAAGAGCTGGTTAGGAATAAGCTTCAGTTACTACTGGCTGAGCATTTATAAGTAATATGAAACCTCTGAGTCAATTATTTGGGAAGTGGCTGCTGGGTATTTGAGAGTTTCTGGGACAGAAACTTCCAACTACATAGGATTGGTGATAAAAATAGAAGACACAAAACTAGAGACAGAACTAAAAGCAATGAAGAACGAAAGGAGAGAAACGAGAGAAAAGGGGAGGAAACAAAAGAGATCTACGCTGGGAGAGTACTCGCGTGGCACGCATGCGGTCCTGGGTCCATCCCCAGCAATCCACAGACCAGGCGTGAGGGTTCAC
The DNA here is from genome assembly GCA_004025045.1 of Sigmodon hispidus. NCBI lineage: Eukaryota > Metazoa > Chordata > Mammalia > Rodentia > Cricetidae > Sigmodon > Sigmodon hispidus. The sequence goes on from PVIH01002109.1 coordinate 89,777, forward strand.
ACTTACAAATGCAGCACTTGGGAGGCAGAAGCAGGAGGAACACAAGTTCACTGTCAGCCCCAGCTATATAGGGAGTTCGAAGCCAGTCTCCAAACCCAAAACAAGCCAATGCTTAATGCTAGTAGGAAACAGTAATACTCTTACGACACACAGTGCAGCTAAGGTTCTATGCCCAGTTGATCCTTCCTGAGTGTTTCTTGCAGAATCCAGACTCAGAAATACTATGGCATAAAGGGAAGATCATCTGTGAATGGGAAGACCTGTCTAAAAGGTCGGTCGGCATCAGGGTTCCACATTATGAAAATGAGCGATCAGCAGGAAGAAGAGTAAGGAAGAGACAACAACAGGGATAGGCCACAGACAGCACACTGACCCTCCCGATTTGCCTACTATGATCTTTACTGATTTTCCATCGCAAAGTCCAAACCTGCCATCATTTGCTACAAATAAAACTCTGAGAGCCACCAGTGAAGGCCAAGATCTTCAGGATTATTAGTTCTATGCCACTAGTTTATAAAACTCACACAGAAGGAAGGCATCATCTATTATTTTGTTGCTCTAGAAGAGGAAGAGAAACTGCCAGGTAGGTGACTGTAATCCTGGCCCTCAGAGTATACTGAGGAAGAGCAGAAGTTCTAGACCAGCCAGGGACAGAGTGATATCCTGCTTCAAAAGCCAAAAATCGCTCCTGTGCTGTTCGGGGAAGGGCTGTTGGAGCGTTATCAGGAGTGGGGAAATGGGAGCATAATGAAAAGTGGACATGCTCAAAGTGCATCACAATTATGTGTGAGACTGTGCAACAAGCAGGGCCCTCCCTCCCTCCCTCCCTCCCCGGGTCCAACACCTGTGACCATCAACAGATGCTCCTGCTGGATTCCTTGCTTTTGTTGTTTGGAAATAGGGTCTCTTTATGTAGACCAGGCTATCCTACAACTCTCTATACAGACCAGGCTGGCCTCAAACTCCCAGAGATCTGCCTGCCTCTGCCTCTCAAGAGCTAGGATTAAAAGCATATGCCATGGAACTGAAGAGGTGGCTCAGAGGTTAGGAGCACTGACTGCTCTTCCCAAGGATCCAGGTTCAGTTCCCAGCACCCACCAGGGCAGTCAGTTCACACCAGTCTGTCTGTAATCCCAGTTCTGGGGATCTGACACCCTCACACAAATATACACATAGCCAAAATACCAACGCACATAAAAATAAACTATTTTTTAAAAAGTGGGCCTTTGCACTTTCAAAAAATGCAAATGCACTACATCTTTCTACAGTATTTTGGCTTGTTTTCTTTGTTGTTTTTGTGTTGCTTTTCCTGGCTGTCCTGGAACTCACTCTGTAGACCAGGCTGGCCTCGAATTTACAGAGATCAGACTGCCTCTGCTTGTCCCCCCCCCCAAAAGATCTTGGATTAAAGGCATGTGACACTATCAACCAGGTTCAGTTTAATTTCCACACAATGAATCTCTCATCTCATTCTTGGCTTCTTGTGTATCTTGATTAAATTCTGTAATTAAAATATTAACAAAATACCATGAGCACCCTTTCGAGGAACATGGCTCCATGGACATAAGTAAGTAAGCAAAGATGAGCAGACAGCAGCGCATAGTAACCCTGCAAGCCATCAGGAATTCTGAATAAAAGAAAGCAAAACTTATCTGAGTGAATAAGGAGCGAGCTGAGACAGCTGGAGGCTGCCAACCATGGGTGTGGAAAGCATGCAGCCAAGAAATGAAACTGAACTTGGTCACCCACGGAACTAAAGTAAGGGCAGAGCACAGAGGGTTCCGCTGGAGGACAGGAGGTGGCTCACAGGCTGACCTGAAGGCCGCCAGCAGACACCCAGGTAGATACTGGAGAACACTGAGAGCTGACGTCCTATCCACGAAGGAGGGCTGACACTGGGGTCATGGAGGTCACACCAAAGGATGGGCTATGGAGAGGGTGCTGGGAGACCACATCTCAGGATGTCAGAAGCTACCCATAGAGCCTCACCAACATGACCGCCCAAACAGACGCTCAACAAGAATAACACCAACAGATTGGAAAACTGGATAGGGAGAAGCCTGCAAGGTCTTCGCCCTACACAAAGAATTACCGGAGTTGAGGAAAGCGGGTACCAGATGCTCAGCCCTGAAAACATGAATGCAAGCAACATCACACAGACTGAGCAGGTTATATTCACATATGTGCATATTCAAGAACATATATGCATACAATAATAATAATGAAAGAAGAGGCCATGAAATTGAAGAAGATTGGGGAAGGGTATATAGAAATGTTTAGAGAAAGGGAAGGGAAAGGAGAAATGTTGCGATTTTAATCTCAGAAATAAAAAACAAAAGAGTAAAAAAGATGTGACTAGAAGAGAGCAGAGGCAAAGGTCAGGAGCCTGACAGCAGCTGAGCAGTGTGCACTGAGCAGACACAAACCCCAGTATAACACAGTGCTCCGTCACTCAGTGACCGTCCAGCAGAACGAACGACACTGCCACCTATTAGGAACTGCTTGTTGGACTTTAAATAACAAGTGCTATTTGATTTCTAAATTCTTGGCCAATACAGAGATACTGTCCTACAAATAGTCACAAGAGGAGGAAGAGTTATCTGTCTTAACCCCAAGGTTCCAACAGAACAAATCTGACATAAAAAGAAAGTATAGGTGAAATGCACCTGAAATCTTTTTGTTTTTAATTTATTTTTATTTTATGTGAATTGGTGTTTTGTCTGCATGTATAACTGTGTAAGGTGTCAGATGTTGGAATTACAGACAGTTGTTAGCTGCCATGTGGATGCTGGGAATCGAACTCAGGTCCTCTGGAAGAACAGTCAGTGCTCTTAACTGCTGAGCCATCTCTCCAGCCCCGCATCTGAAATCTTAAGAGTCTGCAAAATGTGAGGTAGTAGCTGGGGTTTCCTGAGATTGATTTGCACAAATCTACTTAAATTTTTCTCTTGAGGTTCCTATTCTCCAATAGCTAAAAGCAGGAGTGATTTCAGCCAAATGCCAATCCTGCAGATGCTCTGACATGCCTGCATCTCTGCAGTTCTTCCTTCCTAAAAAGCTGTTACAGCCTTCTCTGGAGCACCTGCCTCCACATTTGCATCAACTGGACATCCAATACTTTCTTTCCTATTTTTACTGGATTTTGTTTGTTTTTCAAAGAGACAGGGTTTCTCTGTGTAGTCCTGGCTGTCCTGGAACTCCCTCTGTAGACAGAGCTGGCTTGAACTCACAGAGATCTGACTGCCCCACGACCTGAGTGCATCGCCCAGTCTAACATTTTCTTTTACTATGTCTTGCCAATTGAAGTTACCTGTTTGAAAGTGGGTGTGGGGGCTGGAGAGATGGCTCAGCGGTTAGGAGCACTGTCTGCTCTTCCAGAGGACCCGGGTTCGATTCCCAGCACCCACATGGCAGCTAACAACTGTCTGTAGTTCCAGTTCCAGGCAAACACCAAGGCAAATAAATAAAATAAAGTTTTAAAAAAAAAAAAAAGAAAAAAAAAAAAGAAAGAAAGTGGGTGTGGTGGTAAACATCTGTAAATGAGCACTTGGGAGGCTGAGGCAGTAGGACCACAAGGATGAGGACAGCCCGGATTATAATAGACAGTCTCAAAAAAAAAAAAAAATGCAAGTTATGCATTTGAAGCGTTCTCCAGAAGTGATATAAATGTCCCACGGATGGGAATGTAGTAGTTAGTACCCAGTAAACAATAGAAGAAACAGGAATATTATGTATGGATGTATGCATGCATGCTGAGGGCACCAACAGTGCTTGGAGAAAATGCTGGGCCTTCAAAGACCATAAAAAACTTAGCCAGCTGCTCTACTCTAGACTGCACAGAGGGAAAATAAGACTGGAAGGCATCAGAAACGTTAAGTGTCCGAGGGCTGCAGGGAGTATGTGCTCAGCAAGATCAAGGACCTGCATCAGGTCCTCAGCACAAGAGAAGGAGGGAGGGCTGCCCAGCCTGCTGAGATCTCCCAATAGAAAGAAAGCACTTTCCCAAACAAGAGCTAGGGCTTACAATGCTGCCCACTGCCGAGATTTGCCAGTTCCCACACCTCCTGCCTTAAACTCATTCTTCACGGTGATTCTCCTAAGTGGTTGTGTAAAAATCAGAAACCTTCTTCCAAGTTTGGGGTTCTGACTACCCAGGGTTGGGGCAGCTAAATTAGAAAGCTAAGGGCCTCTGCTGGTAGAGTCAGTACCTTCTCTGTTACCTGAATGGGTATCCACTGAGATACTTAAGTCACTGTACTGTTGTGGGGCTCTTTGCATGTCTCTTGTCTGCCGGGATCCTTTAAGGTTCCATGTTAAATCTCCTGAGCATCTTGGCCCAGAGCAAGATGCTTATGAAGCATTAGCTCATAATTGCTGGTGTAATGAAAGAAAGAGTCCATAACTGTGCTAAAATCTGGATCTGAAGACATAGCTGTTGACCTAACATGGCCCCTGAAACTGCACTTCAGATAAGACAGATTAAAAGGAATTGCTAGTCTCACAAGAGGATTGACCTGAGTCCAACCGGAAGGACACAGATGCCATTTCAAAGATACAGGAATCAGGCTGTGGAATTGCCGAGGGTGGAGACAGGGCAGTTTCAATAACCCTTCCCTAGGACACAGAGTGCCAGGAGCTCCAAGAGTCCGTCCCTGGTTACATTTCTCAATCAAGTCAAAGAGCATTCTGCTCTAACCGTGCAGCAAGAGCCACTGCCACTGGGAGCATGAGGGAGCCGGTAAGCACTGGAATCAGGCTTCTCTGGGGAAGCAGTCTCCAAATTTTAACTTGGCATGCTCCAAAGCTGAAGTGTTCAACATCTCATATCTTCTCCAATCAATACAGAAAGTAAAGCTCAAGAAGTTGCCTCAATCCCTAATGTCACCCAAAATGTGGTGCCTCAGAACACTCCTGTAAAATGTATCTCTCAGTAGAGATGGCAGGACCCCATTCTGGAGGTTTCTTGGATAGAAAGGGTAAAGTACAGTCTTCGGGGACACTATCAGACACTGTTAGCCTCACCACACCCTTAGCTTACAGACAGGCACAAAAACCTCTAGATTGCAGTAATTCTAATTCCTTATAGGACAAAATATTACAAAAGGCAGAGGCACACACACCCTGCCTAACCATTGATAACATAGAATCAATAAAATGCTATCTAACTATAAAAGAACATGGTCACTCTGCTAATGTTAGAAAACTAGAGTGTCAACTTCACAATACCCAAGCTTTAAAAAGGAATTCCTGGTCACTTCCAAACTAAGCTTACAAGTTCACTACATAAAAAGACAAGTATAGATTATGTTTCTACCCTTTCTGGGCTTATATTTCTTCAGTAATTTCTATGAAAGGTCTTCAGAGATAAGTAGGAAAGAGAGTCTTGGGGAGGGAAGGGCACTCATTTTCCTGTCTGCTAGAGGGAGTGTATTCTGAGAACCAGGGAGTCAACTCAGTACACACTTCAGAAGGGAAGTCACCTTGGCTTAGGGTCAGTTTCTAGTCTTCATATTTTCCATATTAGAAAGAACTGGGAAGCAAAGAGGGCTGAAGCATGCATGCCCTGGAGACCTGGGAAGCATGGCCTCTCCTCCCTGACTACTCTCCTGCTGAAGCCCAGTGTTTCAGCAGCATCTTCAGACACCGAGCAAAGCACTGCTGTTCTCCTGCCCCGCCATAAGACTGACTTATGTCTCTGTGATAATCAGATCTAACCACCAAAGGTGGCTTGGCCCTGCCTCTTCCCAGGTAGTGATTGTCAATGAGGGGTTAGACTTGATTGAGAAGTGAGCCAGGGATGAAGAACCTGGCACCCTGTGTCCTTGGGAAAAGCTCCTCTCCACCCTCATCATGGGAATTTCTGCAATGCACATCATGGAGGGCACAGAGAAGAACCAGGGATACTTGGTCTACTTAGAAACTAGGGAGATTTAAAAAAAAAAAAAAAAAAAAAAAAAAAAAAAAAAAAAAAAAAAAAAAAAAAAAAAAAAAAAAAAAAGGGAGGGGGGCTGGAGAGATGGCTCAGCGGTTAAGAGCACTGACTGTTCTTCTAGAGGACCCGAGTTCAATTCCCAGCATCCACATGGCAGCTAACAACTGTCTGTAATTCCAAGATCCGATACCCTTACATAGTTATACATGAAGGCAAAAAAACAATTCACATAAAATAAAAATATTTTTTTAAAAAAGAAAGAAACTACGGAGATAAAACAATTCAAAAGAGCTTTTCTTATTTTATTTTTTTAATGTGTATTGGTGTGAGAGTGTTGGATCCTTTGGAACTTGAGTTTATAGGCAGTTGTGAGCTGCCATGTGGGTGTTGGGAATTGAACCTAGGTCCTCTGGAAGAACAGCTTAACCACTGAGCCACATCTCCAGCCCTGAGAGCTAATTCTTATATCACCATTATGTTATTTTAATGGAAACTTCTGAAGGTGCATACATGCTCCCATGACCCTAAAGTACCATGTTTTGTTTAGCACCCCACCCTCATCCCAATTAAGACCAACTGATGCATCGCACCATAATGCTGAGATGCCTTAAGAAACTCAGATAAACAGCTGTTTGGTCCTCAGCACACAGACTAGCACAGAGGTAATGTGTTATATTCAAAACACTCACTCAGCTTCACTATCTTCAAATATGTTTAACATCACATAATGTTAAGTGCTGGGAGGAAGAGCGATAAGATGTGGACCATGTCCTCAAGCACTTGGAATCAAGAAAGATAAAACCTGTACAGAATTAACTATAATAAAAGAAGATTGAGATAAGTACCATGACCCACACAGAATGCTATGTCAGCTCAGGGAGGGGGGCCTGAAACTAAGTGTCCATGCCGAGAAGGGGCGGGGTGGCAAATCACCTAGCAACTGGATTGTGTTCATGTTCTAGGAATTTTGTAATGAAAGGCTCAAAGTCACTGGCTTCATGATTTATGTTCTTTGTGTATTTACATTTGACTTAGCAAACTGTTCATTGCTCCTTATTTCTTCCTTTCGTAAGAAACCAAATCTGAGCTAGGGTTCTCTAAATTTTTGTTTTATTGTTTTAGTTCAGGGCATCAGATGAAGGGCCTTGTGCATGATAGAAAATGTTCTACCTCTGAGCCTCACCTCTAATTTATCTCTCTAAAAATGTCCTGTAGGGCTAGGAAGATGGCTTAGTGATTAAGGGTGCTTACCCAAGTTCTAATCCCTGTACTGATACGACAGTCGAGGCACACGGAATACACAGACACACACTCAGTGCATATGGTTAGTGTGGACACACACACAAGTCAACCTTCAATGTTCTAAAGCTCAATGGCAGAGTGCTTGCCTGCATGTGTGAGCTCCTGAACTCAAACTCTCGATCCCTAGGACAGAAAGACACAAAGGACTCGAGGAAGAAAGGGAGGCAGGCTGGCACAGGATAGAAAGGCGAAGATAGCAGGAATGGAAGAAACCACTCACCTCCCCCCAGGGCCCCTCTGTCTCAGACAGGGACACTCCTCACTGTGCATCAGGTGCAGCGGCGCACACTGTAATCCCAGCACTTGGGAGAAAGGTAAAGGACTGCTGAAAGTTCAAGGCCAGCCAGGGAGGAAAAGAAAAGTTCTAATGGGCCTATTTCTCACCAGGCTCATTTCATTTTCCCTCACCTACCTGCTCGCATTGCTGGTCTCAAATGTCACATGGGATTTAGCAGAGAAGACAACCAGATCTTGTCTTCTTCTTTTCATTATTTATTTTTATTTTATGTGCATCAGTGTTTTGCATGTATGTCTGTTTGGGGGTGTCAGGTCCCCTGGAACTGAAATTACAGACACCATGTGAGATACCATGTGGGGGCTAAGAATTGAACCTGGGTCCTTTGGAAGAGCACCCAGTGCTGTTAACCACAGAGCCACCTCTCCAGACCCAGACCTTGTCTTCTTTATCCTTGCCCTGTAAGTGTGGGCTGACAGAACATGACTCCAGTCCATCTTTTCCCATGTTGAGGGCACTAAAGCAAGAGAGAATACATACTACAGATAGAGTGACCCCATACAGAAGTGAAGTCACAATCTGACTCTGCTATTTATCTCTTGTGTGACCTTGGAGAGAAAGTACTACTCCCTAAATCCATCTCTTCACCTATAAACAGGAAGGCCCAGCATCTCAGCCCTTAGACCTGCCTGTCTAAAGATGAAGATGATGCAGGAAGAGCACTTTATTATCAGACACGCCTGGTCACTCTGTGGCTGGCACAGCAGCTATCTGATGGAGGCTGCTCAGCTAATGGCTGTCCTCAGAGCCATCTGGTTTAACTATATCCCCGGCACCAGAATTCAGTTTCCATCTCCTGCTGCTCAGGGAATAGAGGGAGTGTTGACCGCGAGCTGTTCAGCAGAAGTAACTGTCAGAAACTAAATATATATATATTAAAAAAAAAGCAAAAATAAACAAACAAACAAAAAAAAAAACCCAGGGGCTGGAGAGATGGCTCAGAGGTTAAGAGCACTAACTGTTCTTCCAGAGGACCTGAGTTCAGTTCCCAGCACCCACATGGTGGCTCACAACTATCTATGATGACATCTGGTGCCCTCTTCTGTATACTGTATATAATATATAATAAATAAATAAATCCTTTTTAAAAAGCTGTAAACATTAAAAAAAATTAACAAAAACCTGTCTATTGTCAAGAGGAATAACCGTCAAACATTTTTCCAATGCATGAGCTACATTATGCACCCAATGGTTTCCATTCCCCGTTCCTGTGTCCCTTGGAACAATGACAATGAGAAAGCCTTGTCCTCTACTGCTGGAGTCTATCACCCTCGCCATCAGAATGACAACAATACAGTCAGGCAATGAAGCACCTGTCATTTGACCATCACAGATCCTAGATGCTGGACCATGAAGCTATCTTCTAGAATTTCCTCCATCCTCCATTCCCACAGTTCCTGTTCCTTCTTCAGTTAATTGCCACAGAAAAGCCCAGGGCTTCACTCTCCTGCTATCCCTTTCCATGCTGGGACACAGACATACAAAGCAATAATATCCCTGAAGACAAGCCACACAGATAGTTGAGTGTGGCTGAGCACAAGGCTGGATAGGAAGGTGAGGAGATGATGACAGTGACTGTTCCTGACGCTGAGGGCTTCAGATTCAGGAAAACTCACTCGCTTAACCACGCAGGGTCATTTAACATTAAAGGTTTCCAGGACGATGGAGGGAAGTGAGCGGACAGAATGCAGTCCGCCCGCCTTCTCGTAAGGGTCAAAGTCACTTAGATGGGGGCAGACAGTAACACTTCTTAGGAAGAGGAGTTTAGCCAGAGTTAAGGGCATAGGATGGAAGCAGGACAGATGTAAGAACAAGACAGCTTCAGCACTGACTGAGCTGAGTAATTATTAACTCCAGTCCCCAGCAAGTAAAGACAGAAGGCACTGTACTTACCAGATCCACACCCACACTAGCTTTATGTGTGACTACAAAAGGAAAGTGTTACAAATTAAACTATGGCATGTCTTTGATTATAAGGCAAATCCTGATCTGTGATGGTAAATCATAACTATTCCTCAAAGACGTGACCAACAGAACTAGTAAGATCAGGCAAAGCACTGCCTAGCCCAGGAAAGGTCCCGCAGTCACACCAGACCGACATCAAGGACTATGGCAGCAAAATCCAGAGTTCCACAGTGACAGAGCTAGGGTTCAAGTCCAGCCCTGCAGCCTTCAGTCTGTGCTTTTAACCACAGCAAGAAGCAGAAGCAACCTGTGACAGCCTCAGCTGCAAAAGCAGCCAAGGATGTTGGGGGACCGCACAGGCTGCCTGCTTCATCTGTGTAAGCAGGAGGTACCAACAAAGGCTTTGTGATACCAGCTTCCTTGGAAAGAGTCCTGGCAGTCAGTCTGGAGCTGCATGGAGCTGGAGGCTGTTCTGGACTCAGTGAGTGTGCAGTGCAGTGAGCTCAGGTGCTGAGGAACCACCCACAGACCAATAAGTAAATGAGATTTCCCAAGAGTGTCTGACAGAAAAGAAAAGAAGGCCCATTTAAAAGGGAAAAAGCCAGCCAGACATGGTGGCTTTTACTCCCAGCACTCAGGAAGCAGAGACAGGAGCTAGGCCTACATATACATATACACCTTATCTCAAAAAACAAGTAACAACAAAAAAGGTAAAAAGGTAGAAAGTCTAGAAAGCTAAAGCAGATGGCCAGAATGGCAGAAAAATTCCAGGCCAGTTCTCAGAAGCTGAGTACAAAGGCCGCTTTAAGGACAAGGCTTCAGTCTCATCGCTGTCCATGTCTCCAAGCCCTCACTCCAGTCCAGCCTCTCTCTTCTCCTCCCCTCCAGCAGCACCTGCCCTCAGACTAGAAACTACTGCTCCCCACCAGAAGGCCTTTGTAAAGTGGCACAGGGTACCACTATAGCAAAAGGGCTCAAGGACACTAAGATGCGGTATATTATATACTAAATGTTGTATATTGAATAAAAATAGTCTGAAATATCAGAGGAGAGAGCCAGCCACAGAGACAGCACTGAAGATCAGGAAGTGGTGACCCACACCTTTAATCCCAGTGGGAGGCAGAGATTCTCTGGATCTCTGTGAGTTCAAAGCTGAACAAAGCCAAGTGGTAGTGGCACACACCTTTAACCCTAGCTCTAGGAAAGCTGAACCAGGAACTGAACGGGGTGTGGTGGGGCGGGGGAAGAACATAAGGCAGGAGGAGGCAGAAGCTCATCCCTCTGCCTGTGGCTCAGTCGGTCTGAGGACTCTTGGAACTAGGCCCTACGCTGTTCACCTGAGGAGCTGGCTGGGTGAGAACTGACTGTGGTTTTATTATAATATCAAATAGAATTTGTGCAATATTATGACTAGTGATTAAACATATATAGTCTCAGAATGTCTCCATCTGTACAGTTAGTTCTGCTGCAGTGTATACAAACTTCCCAGTCCCCCACCCGCTCCTTCCCAACATGTAGATCCTCCCCATCCACCAGAGCCTGAGCCTCTGTGTAGCAGTAAGTTGGCTTCAAACTTGCAATCCTCCTGCCTGTCTTCTGAATCCTGAGATCACAGCTATGTACCACCCCTCTCGCTCAGCTTCTTCCTACTCTTTTGTTGAGAAATACACACTTCCACACATGTATAATAGTCATATTTTAAAGTGCTGCAGTTCTGTGCAGGAAGAATATATATTTTCGTTCAGGCACTCTTAGCCTCAGCCCCAGCTTCCTCACCTGCTGCTGGAGACCATCACCACACATCCAGAAGATAATGAGGAATGAAGCCCATGGCATACTCCCTGGCAAGAGGCAGCTGCCCATCAACACTAATGTCCTCTCTGACTCCCTGTCGCTCAGTGACTTCTACCTCACTGTGGGAAACTTCTCACCAGCCTTTCGACTCAAGCAAGTCACTTCCAGAGGAGGGACCAGGGCCACTGTACTCAGACAGGGGGCTGCCTGCCTGCCATGCTTCCCTGTGCAGAACCTCTGACTCTCTGCTAAAGGCTGAAGGTAAGCTGCCATCTACTGTGCCCACAGCATTTCAGAGTCTAGACTCAGAAACAGGCGTATCTTTAACATTCCATTCTTTTCTACCTCTGGTCAATATTGTCAAGAACTTACAACCGGGCACCGTATTATTCCACACAAATCACGTATATGCCTTTTGGTTGTGTGAAATCCAATGCACTGGCATGCATTTGATGAAAGCAGCATACAGTGGGGCTCCCTTATATCAACAGTTCCCAGTTAACTACGTTTCCAGAAGTGTGGCCTATTCCAAGACCAAGCAATGGCTTTGGGTAACCAGTCCTTCCAGCTGAACAACACACTTCTTGAAGGTAGAGAATTAGTGTAAAAGACAAATTTGTCTTTATTTTCATATCTGTCTCTATATTTAGCAATTCTTCTAGTAAATGCTTAATAAACCCTCTTTGTCTGATCATCAGGAGAAAAAGAAACAATAAAAAACAACAATCCACAAATGTCTCCTGCAGGCATTAATACCTCCCCAAGTCAGAAGTCCCAGGAGGGCTGGAGAGATGGCTTAATGGTTGAGCGCACTAGCTGCTCTTCCAGAGGACCAGGGTTCAATTCCCAGCACCCACATGGTGAGTTGTAGGCAGGATTTTGGAGGATCTGACACTTTTACACAAACACACATTCAAAAGTCCCAGGAAAGAGAGAGGTCACTTGCATCTTCCTAAGGGAGGAGACACCTGCTTCTCAGAACCTGTTACTGAATTTCCATTTCTAAAGTAATCTTAGACTCATGTAGAAAGCATGTAAGATAAATATCAAATATACTGTTAGTACTTCAGGAAAGCTACTGTATAAGATGCCTCTTCCTAAGAATCAACCATGTTTGCTTCCTACAAAAACATTTCTCTAGTTTTGTAATACACATAGAAATCAAAAGTGTTAGGGAATTAAATGTCATCTTTATCCCTAAAGAACAAATGAAAAAGCAGTGGTGGTCTGCTGGACATAATGAAAATAAAACAAAACAAAATCTAGTGCTGTGAGGGGAGCTGTGTGTTGTGACTCACCTGTAATCCCAGCCCTTGGGAGTAGAGGCAGGAGAAGGTAGAATTCAGAGTCATCCCTAACTACATGATGAGCTGGAGGCCAGCCTGGGGCACATGAGACTATGTTTCAAAATAAAACAAACAACAACAACAAAACTAAACAAACCAGCGGCTGTCATTAACTAGTGATGTTACAAGCAGCCCGGGCTCTCCCTCCTGGCACAAGGTGGGATGGAGCTCCCCTAGCCCCGTGAGCATGACATATAACGCCTACTGGCTAATGAAATGAGCAGGGTACGCAAGACTCTAAGAGTCAACACATAAGCACCCGGGTGCACTTCTATTAGCCTAGACCTCAAAATGACTACAATGTACACCAACAGCTCAGTGACCACATAATAGTCTAAGAAATAAATCTATCATAAGCTATTGAAATTTTTGAAGTGATATATTACCAGCCTTCTGCTGAGTCACATGAACAGAAAGTGTAGCAAAGGGTTCTTAGCTAATGATTAAGAAAGTCCTGCTTGTTTCAGAGGTGGCTCAGCCTTTGCTGTAACATAGAAATACATCTCAATTCCAGCCTTTAAGGGTGACACGAATCGGCAATCAACCTGATGTGCATAATGTGTGATTTATTTCATCTGCTACTTATGTAAGAACAGCACCAGCATAACTTTGCCCTCAGTTACAGGCTGCTGGTTATTTTTAGGATGGAGTTTCACCTCTATGGTCAGGTTGGGTTTGAACTCACAATGAGCTGCTGTCTCAGCTCCCTGCTTGGCCACCCAAGGGCTGGGATGACAGGTGAGCCACAGCACCCAGCTCCCCTCACAAATCTTGACAAACACTCAGTTTTCTCAAGAAAGGGCTTCTCTGTGTAGCTCTGGCTTGCTGGAACTCTCTCTGTAGACCAGGCTTGCTTCGAGCTCAGAGACCTGCCTGCCTCTGCCTCCCGAGTGCTGAGGCTAAGGAAGTGTCCCGCCATCATCTGGCTCTTTAGTTTTGGTCTTTTATGAAGTTTGAAAGGGCTATACTCCAAACAGACGGCTCTAAAACATCAAGGCTGTTCTGTGTGTGTGCCATTAGCTACTTTGTTGCACTTGGCTTCTAAGGAATAACTGAACAAACCAAGGAGGCCATGGGTTTGATGCATTGAAAGGTGCACAAAAAGGTAACCACGGTGGGGATAGATACCAGGTATCATGGCTCCCTCACCCACTTCTTTTTAGACTATACAGACGTCAGAATTTTAAGAAATCCTTTTTGCTAATCTGTCTGCTGTCCTGAGAGAATGAGATAGTGTCCTCTAAAGCAAAGAAGCCAACACTAAGGAAGGGGGATGGACATGTGGATCTTTGACGATGGTATCAAACTGCTGTCTCATTGCTCTTTAGCCCTGGCCTACAGCTGGCTTCTGAGGATGAGATAATGCACTTCCTCATTCTTTAAGCAAAAATCCCTACTCTTGACACACACAGCAATGAGACATCAGGCTGGCCTTGGCTTCCCTCTTCTCTCTTAGGCACATCCGGACAAGAAAAGATGGCCAGAGACAACCAAGTGTGCCAGCTAGTTACCGCTGTCAGAACTTAAGCTAAAATGCTATGTCTAAAGCCCCTTAAAAACAGGTATCCCCCATTCTTCCTTTTGTTTCAAGAGACCAGCAAGCAAGGCAAAATACCTGAGTTAAAGTCACTAGGATGTGGAAGGTGCTGCATGAACCGCTGTTGCATAAACTGTTCCCAGAAGGGCCATCTGACATTATCACTACCCTTAGACTTCACAAGTTCAGATATCAACACTAAGCGTTTTCCCACTTGGCAGTTTTCCTGGGCTCAGCCCCACCCAGCAGTATATCTGCCAACCCTACTGAGAGAGGACAGACATGCCCATCTAGCCCCTAGACAAAGATGAAGCCATCGAACTGAGTCTAATGACTCAATCTTGAAGACCCAATTGGATTCCAACCCCTCTTTGCTGTTGAGACGCTGCAGATGAGAATGTTATGTCATCTACTCAGTTTCTGACAAAAACAAAACAAAAAACCCTCAATTACCATAATGCCAATCCTTAGGACACTGAGCTGTGTTAGGGATTGCTAAAAGCACCAACGTGCCAACCACCTCTGCAAAGATATGATCTGGATGTGTCTAAAGAGCAGGTGGCTACCTCACACACCACAGAACTAGACCCTATTTAGTTAGGTAGAAAATTTGAGGTCAGTTTGTCACCAACAAACAGTAGGACATCAAAACAAGACCATCAAGATTGATTTGAGAATCACCTTCAAGAGCGGTGGTTTGCCTGAATGATGGCACAAACCTTTAATCCTAGCACTGCGGAGGCAGAGGCAATGAGCTGGAGGCCATCATGGTCTACACAGGGAGACACTGTCTTAAAAAAAAAAAAAAAAAAAAGGGCTGGAGAGATAGCTCAGCGGTTAAGAGCACCGTCTGCTCTTCCAGAGGACCTGAGTTCAATTCCCAGTACCCACATGGCAGCTAAAAACTGTCTGTAGTTCCAGTTCCAGGCAAACACCAAGGCAAATAAATAAATAAATAAATAAATAAAGTTTAAAAAAAAAAAAAAAAAAGAGTGATAGTTTAAGTATGAAATAAGTACGAAATACAGCTAAATCTATGAAAGAGGGGAGAACAGGTTTAAAAAACAAAACAGAAAGATTCTGAGCTAACAACGTAAGACTAGAACTGTCCAGCTGAAGAACACACAGTGCTAGGTACTACAGAGGCATAAAGAAGGTGATGGCTGAAGCTGGAGATAGGTCAGTGTTAAGAGGACCCAGGTTCAATTCCCAGCACCCACATGGCAGCTCACAACTGTCTTCCAGGAGATCTGGCCCCCTCACACAGGCATACATGCAGGGAGAACACCAATGTACATGAAAAATAAATAAATCTTTAAAGAGAGAAAGAGGAGGAGCGGGTAGTGATGGCCAAGAAATGGTTACAGGGTCTGGAGGTCAGAAAGTTACCCAAGAATGGGGGCGGGGGTACATGTGTAAACTAGGTTATGGGGTTCCAGAAGGGGAATAGATGAAATAAAAATGAAAGATGGGTATAATGCAAGATAGGATCATTCAGTTCAGCTCAGCTATATAGTGAAAAGCCAGCCTAGGCTACATGAGACCTTTTCCCAAAGCAAACAAAAGAAACGCCAAGACTGAAAACTTTTCCAGAGTAACTCGGTCATATTTAGTCCACCCAGGCCTGCTGCTCTAGGTCCCATGAGTGTAGTATGACCGGGAAACTAACAGGAGCTTCTGGCCTCAGGTAGGAAGAGTCTTCAGTTAAGAAGAGTGGATTCAGTGATAATCTTGCCATTCTGTGATAGGGTTTTTTTGCCTACATAAACTCAACAAACAGCTGTCTATTAAGATATACCTGAGATGGCAAATGTTCTGTGAGGATGACTATAATAAGCCAGAAATGTCGTGAAAGAGGGGTCACTTGCTGGAAAACACCGTCACACGTTCTAAGCTGACTAGGGTAGAATTCAGACTGTTTCCATCATTGATTACAACAACTCCAATAGCTAAGAGCAGTCATTTCCTAGTGCCAGCCGACAGCTAAAAATACAGTTGTATAAACAGTACAAAAAAATCTGCTGTAGCAGCAAAATGCTTTATGGAACTTATATGAAGATAAGACATATGAGAAAGAGCAGTGTTTTTATGGCCACTTACTTCCTTCTAAATGCCATGCCAATAAAACAAAGCTGGAATCACTTTACTGACTGAGCAGACATCCTCATAGATGTTTAGAACAGCATTAGGATGAGGCAAAAGGTCACTCAGGAGATAGAGAAAACATTCTTTCATGATTAGGAACTAAGAAGAACAGAAAGAGACCACCTTAACCTGATCAAGACTGCTTACAAAGACCCACAGCAAATGCTGCACTCACAGCAACCAACACCTGATGCCATTCATCCCATTTCTGAGAAGCACAGCACTGGAGACCAGGTCAGCATAGTGGGGGTAGAGAAAACAGGAAAGGTAAAGGTACTGACGAGAAATGAACAAAATGTCTAACACAGAAGAGAATTCATAAGAGTTTAGCACAGCCTCTGCTCTTGGTACCAAATTATAAAGTAAATAAAGTAAATTTTATATATCAACAATACATTGAAAATTAATATTCTAAACACCATAGTCATAAAAATAGATATCTAGGGTAACATTTAAGATAAAATGCTTAAAAAAAAAAAAGATAAAATGCTAATTGACAGATCTAGACTTTTTTAAGATTTTATTTATTTATTATGTATACAGTATTCTGTCTGCATGCATTCCTGCAGGACAGAAGAGGACACCAGGTGTCATTACAGATGGTTGTGAGCCCCATATGATTGCTGAGAATTGAACTCAGGACCTCTGGAAGAGCAGTCAGTGCTCTTAACCTCTGATCTAGACTTTTTTGGGGGCGTGCTTTTTAAAACAGAGTTTCTCTGTGTCGCCCTGGCTGTCCTAGAACTCACTCTATAGTTCAGGCTAGCCTGGAACTCACAAAATCTGCCTGCCTCTGCCTCCTGAGTGCTAGGATTAAAGCTAAAGAATCACCACTACCTGGCTTTAATTGACATAGCTAAAGAAATAGAGATATAAGAACTAGGTGTGGTAGCCCTGTCTGTAATCCTAGACTTGAGAGGCTGAAGCAGGAGGATCATGATGGGTTTGAAGCCATCTATATAATAGGCTGTGGGAAGTTAGTGGACAGCCTACGTCCCCCAAGGAAGCAAAAAGATACATCATGGATGCAGTTTTATTGTAAAAATATAAATTACCTTCAAATATTTAATGAACTTGTGCAATTCAAGTTAAAATCACAAATTATACAAACCACACTAAGGGCAGGCCTTATATCCAGAAGTAGATGGCCTAAAAATATGAACTCAATGGTATTTTTGAAAGTTATTTTGCCTCATAATGCTTTTTTGGCATTTTTTTATCTTATTAGCCTTTTGCTTATATGTTATGATTTCTGATTTTGTGTTTTTATGGGTTGTATATAGGTTCTCTTTTTTGTTTTGTGAGGAGAGAGAGAAAGAAGGGGTGGTGTTGGGAGGGTGGGGGAAGTGGGATGAGCTTGGAGTGTATGAGGGAGAGGGAATCTTGATGAAGACACCCTGTATGAAGAACTGTGCATAGTGCTGCTATCCACAGAGAAATAGAAAATCCACAACCAAACAAAAGAGTCAGACATGAAGGGTGCTGTGATTCTGAGAGCTGCCCTAGAAGACCCTTAGATGAAGTGGATTGAGCAGGGACTCCCCTTCTCCCATGTTCTAGCTTTCACACAATCAACTGGCTCTTCCAAGAGCCACACTCCACAAGTTCCCAAGCCTTCAGGTACTAGGCAGGTAGCCAGTCTTCTCAGGTAAGGCCTATGAACACCTGGCACCCAGACAGACTGCCCAGTGCCCAGGGACTCCATTGCCAGTCACTGATAGTGCTGCACTTAATAGCTGCCTTATAAAAAGGGAGAGAGGAAAGTCCCTTCAGCAGAAACTGCCCCAATACACCTACCTCTCCATGGCGACAACAGGACATACGATATCTTCTGGATATGAGGCCTGCCCTTAGTGCGGTTTGTATAATTTGTGATTTTAACTTGAATTGCACAAGTTCATTAAATATTTGAAGGTAATTTATATTTTTACAATGAAACTGCACCCATGATGTGTCTGTCTTCCTTTCTGTCAACTAGGAAATGCCTTTCTCAATGATCCTTCAATCAATGATGAGATACTGAAAATACCAGGCCTCTATTTGCAAACAACGGGTAGCACCCACAAAAGAACTCACTATGCTAACCCCAAGTAGCATCCAATTTTTTACAACTTAAAAAAGAAAAAAAGAAGGTGTCAAACAAGGACAAACTGACTGAGATCATCTTATAGGAACCAGACTGTTCCCCTAAAGCAGTGAGGACTTCTTTGGACCACACTGATGAGAACCATAACTAGACGAGATAAAACAGACCAGACCTTGACTAGGATTACTAAATTATATCCACCTCTTACCCCTGGGGCATTCTTGTATTTAAATTCCAACAGAGAAGAGAATGGCCAGGATATGTTCTGCATGGTAAGAGTTTAAATACTCTTGTTGTCATGATAATAATAAACTAATAAAAATTATGCTCTAACAATGGGCAGTTTTATCAAAATGAGGAAGGCTGGAGAGATGGTTCAGTACTTAAGAGAACTGACTGTTCTTCTAGAGGATCCAGGTTCAATTCCCAACATCTACATGATGGGTCATAACCATCTTGTAACTCCAATTCCAAGATATCCAACACCCTTTTCTGGCCTCCATGGGCAGTGCACATGTGTCATACAAACATGCTGGTAAAATACCCATACACATAAAATAAGTAAATAATAAATAAATAAATAAATCGGTATGTTAGGTTCTTGTTTTGCTTTTAAATCACAACTCCTTCCCAAAGCCATGGATCACTGGAAGGTCATTGGCTGATTTGTCAGTGAACATCACTGAGGATAGCATGTGCCAGTTGGACAAAATAACATTCCTGTCCCCCTGTGAGTTGTCTCCTGTCTAACTTGGCACATGAGGACATAGGCCTCATCATAGTTATGCTAACAAAACAAATATGAGAACACTATTTGGATCCATTTCAATTCTGTCCGAGTGTGCGCTGTATCTGATCTCAAATAATGTTACAAATGTATTAGGTACTATGCTGCTCCTCAGTAGAGTTTTGTTTTGTTTTTTAAAGATTTTTATTTTATGTGCATGAGTGCTTTGATGGTGTGTATGTACATATACCACATGCATGCCTAGCACCTGCAGAAGCCAGAACAGGGCATAAGACCTCCTGACTGCAGTTACAGACAACTGGTTATGAGCAACCTTGCAGGCACTGGGAACCAAGCCTGGATCTTCTGCAAGAGGAGCATGCACTCTCAGCTTCCAAACGCCACAGCCCCATCAGAGTTCCTGAGTTCTCATCACTCCAAAGCTTCTGTCCCTACCCTATGTCCAGAAAACTCATTTCATAACTAACATAAAAATGTCAGTCTTGTAGATACAGCCACTTATTCTAGTGTGATGACTGCTATAAACTAAGAAGTCACCTGTGAACCAAAGAGCCAGGAAACGGGCCTGGTGGTTATCTCTGTGTGCTAAGACTACTAATAGATCTTAGCAAACAGCAACCACAAAACAGAAAATATGCTGGAGCTGGAGAGACAGCTCAGCAGTTAAGAGCACTGGCTGCTCTTCCAAAAATCTGGGATCAATCCCGGCACTCACATGTTAGCTTACAACCCTCTGTAACACCAATCCTATAGGATCCAATGTAATATTCTTGTCTCTAGGGCAACAGGTACACATTTAATGCACAAGCAAAAAAGAAACAAAAATAAACAACCCCCCAAAAAACAACTCTAAAAACTATTTAATATATTTTAGAAATTATGCTTGTTAGAAACCAGGCATGGTGGCACATTCCTTTAATTCAAGCAGAGGCAGGCAGATGTCTGAGTTCAAGACCAGTCAGGTCTACAGAGTAGTTCCAGGACAGCCAGGGCTATACAGAGAAACCATGTCTCAAAATAAAACAAAACAAACAAAGAAGTAGATGGATAAAAACATGTTTGTTTACTCATCTATTTTGGGATGGGAGGGGCACACATGTCATGGAGCACATGTGGAGGTCAGAGAACAATTTTCTTTTTTTTTTTTTTTAATATCTTTCCACGTTTGCTACTTTTTCTTTCTTTTTTTTTTCTTTTTTTTTCTCAAACTTTATTTATTTGCCTTGGTGTTTGCCTGGAACTGGAACTACAGACAGTTGTTAGCTGCCATGTGGGTGCTGGGAATCAAACCCAGGTCCTCTGGAAGAGCAGATGGTGCTCTTAACTGCTGAGCCATCTCTCCAGCCCAGAGAACAATTTTCAGCAGTCAGTTTTCTCCTTTACTGTGTGGATCTGAGGATCCAACTCAGGCCATCAAAGGTCGGTAAGTGCCTTTATGGCTGAGCCATCTCACCAGCCCCTCAGAACTATAAAGCTTACTAAATAAAACAGGTTCAGGCTTGATGTACAGCTTGTTGGTAGAACACCTGGTTAGCAGGCCCTGGATTCAACCTCCAGTACTGAAAAATTAATTGACTATTTAAAACAGACTCTAGAACTAGGTCAGAGCAAATGACTAGGAGAAAGAACAGGAAGACACACAGGTGGCCAGACATATTCTAAACTCACAGTCTTCCAGAAGCCCTGTTCTGGGATAGGACATACCTTATCCATATGGAAGATCAAATCCAACTCACATACATTTTCGAAACACTTATCCAGAGTCTCCACAAAAACCTAAGAAAGAAGAAGAAACAGATGATAAAGAGAAAATCATTACTCACTGTTTTCTAGATGTCACATATGAAGTGAAAGACGCAAGGTGAGCACACCTCAGTCCCACTACACAGAACCTCAGGCAGGAAGATTGCTGGAGAGCAGAGCTCTGAGGGCAGTCTAGGCTACAGCAGTGAGACCTCAGGTCATCAATGATGACTGACACTAGAAATGCAGGCCTACAATCCCAACTATTCAGGCAGGCAGGAGGACTGGACACCCAAGGGTTTCCTGGGCCACCTGGGGCAATGCTAGTTTAGAATTTATAAAATTTATAAAAGTAAAAAGTAAATAAATAAAGCCATGACACTCTTTTTACCTCACAAAATCAAATAAGCAAGCCCTGTCTCCAACACTAACTAATAACTACTCCTTAACCAATTCCAGAGGACTTATCATCTAGATAGGAAAGCAATGTAGGAAAGCCAGTTAGCAATTCACCCAGCAAACACATTAAGGCACTCTCTTCTCCTTCATAAGATATCATTTACATAAAAGAATGAAACACAACTGTTTGCAATACTATCTCCTTCCCAAAAACTTGAAGTACACATATAATTTAAAACTTCCTTACTGGATTAGTAGAATTTTGTGGAGCTGGAGAGATGGCTCAGAGGTTAAGAGCACTGCCTGCTCTTCCTGAGTTCAATTCCCAGCAACCACATGGTGGCTCACAACCATCTGTAATGAGATCTAGTGCCCTCTTCTGGCCTACAGTCAATGCAGGTAAAATGCTTTGTACCTAATAAATAAATAAACTTAAAAAAAAATTGTGTATATGTATTTGTCTTATTTATTTATTTATTTATTTATTTTTGGTTTTTCAAGACAGGATTTCTCTGTGTAGCCCTGGCTGACCTAGAACCCAGAGACCCACCTGCCTTTGCTGCCAAGTTCTGGGATTACACGGTACTCATCACTGCCCAGTAACTGTTCCTCTCCTACCTGTCCATCCCTAAGATCCCATATTAGTATTAATAGCACAACAGAAAATTTTCAAATGTAAAAAAAAAAAAAATTGGCTTATGTGTGTGTTTGTGAGTCTGTTGTGTATGTGCCTGAGGTGAAGAGAGAGGTCAGCTCCTGAAACTGGAGATCCAGGCAGCTGTGAACTGCCATGATGTGGGTACTAGGAAGTGGGTCCTCTGACAGAATAATATGTCTCCTTAACCACTGAGCTATTTCCCCAGCCTGTTTTAACTTTTTAAAGTCTCATAGTCTTATTTACTTTTATGTACATTGGTGTTTTGCCTACATGTATGTCTGTGTGAAGATGTCAGATACTGAAGTTGCAAACTGTGTGAGCTGCATGTCAGTGCTGGGAACTGAACCCCGGTCCTCTGGAAGAACTGCATGTGTACTTAACCACTGAGCTGTCACACTGCCCCTCCGCCCTCTCCAAAGTCCCACAGCCTTAAAAATCCAAATACTTTAAAAAAAGTTCAGTCTCTTTAAAACATTCAGTCTGCTTCAAAGTTCAAAGTTTCTCAAAAACTTCCAAGGCCTCTCTGTAATTCCAGAGTCTCTCTAAAATTCCAGTCTCTTAACTGTAGGCTCTTATAAAGTTTTAAAAAAAAATTGACATTCTTCTTATTTCATAAAGGAAGAGCCAGGAGCCAATAACAAAATCCAACAGTGTAAAGAGTTCAGTGCTAGATGTCTAGGACCTACCCACGATCCTCTGGGCTCCAATGGGCCTGAGCCACTCAGCCCTCTGCAGCAGACACAGCCTGTGTCCTAGGCTCAAGCTAGCTTCCCTTCAGAGCTGCCGCAGCATTCTTTGGTGGCCATCCCATGGTGCTGACATCTCCAAAAATGCTGGAGTCTTTGCAACTGAGCTGTACCTTCACCAATAACCTCTCCTGGGCTCTCTTCAGAAACTGTGACCCTGCCACATGTGCCAAGTCTCTGCTTCTCTTCATAACCCCTCATGCCTTCAAAACCAGTACCACAAAGACGACTCTTAATCATTACAGAGTCTCCTCGCATGAGATGTAGCCTCAGCCCCATCTGGATCACAGCTTCCGTACACTGAGCCTGAGGAAACACTTCTCAGAAGAGTTCACCTCAATGATGCTGGTCTCTTCTTAACTACGGCTAATTTCTCAGCTCTAGCTGACTGCCACCAATTGTCCTAGCACTGATGCTGGTCTCTTGTTAATCATGGCTCATTCTTCATCCCCAGCTGCCCAGAACCACAGATTCTCAATTCCAAATATCAAATAAATGCCCTGATAGTATTTACTTCCCTCTGAAACTTCACACGCCAGGTCTCTGCCATCTGCAGTCCTGTGGGCAGTCTTATTTTCTAAGCTCCCACAGAACAAGCCACTGGGCTCTGAGTACTAGACAGCAGCTTTCCCAGTCCAAGTTCAGAAGCTAGCACAATCCTCCCAAAAACACATGGATGGATCTGTCACAGCAATACCCCACAACTAGTACCAATTTCCACCTTAGTTAGCAAAGTGTTATTCCATCCAGAGCTTAACTACTGTTTTCCTTGATGATGATGCTATCGGGATGCAATGGGCAGAAGTGTTTGACATCCTGACCCAGGACTGATAACTGTAACATGGTTTCTACTAGAAACCAAACACTGGAAAATGACTGGCCATTAAGTATTAATACTCTAGGACCTAGTGACTATATTCCTCAGGTGTATATCTTACATAAATGCATGCACGTGTAATTCCGAAACCAAACACAGACATTTCACAGTGGCACTATTTATAACACTTTGTGCCTTAACAATATTTTGCTAAGAATAGCAGCTACAGGCTGGGAAGATGGCTCTGTGGTTATTTTTACAGATATGGCACTTGCTGCTCTTGCAGAGGAGCTGGGTTCAATTTCCAGCACCTACATGGTGGCTTGCAATCATCCATAACTAGAATTCCAGGATCTAATATCCTCTTCTGACCTCAGGAGGTACCAGGCATGCACAAGATCACAGACATACATGCAGGCAAAACACTGATACACATAAAAATAAAATGGATTTATCTTCAAAAATTAAAAAAAAAAAAAAAAAAGAGTAACTGTTAAAGCTGGAGTGGACAACATTAGCCTCAGCACTCAGAAGGCAGAGGCAGGCCAACCTATGAGTTCAAGGCCAGCCTGGTCTACAAAGCTAGTTCTAGAACAACAGCCAGGGCTACACAGAGAAACCCTATTTTTAAGGGGGTGGGGTGCTGAAAAACTTTACAAAATCAGAAAGTTCTTCACTGACATTCCAAATCATTTTTTTCTGGGAAATATGAAAGAATGCTCTGAGAAAATGGTGGTAACAGAAACTAGTTTCTCTTATCATACATCAGAATTTGTCACAAAACCTCAAGAATTGGGGCTGGAGAGATGGCTCAGAAGTTAAGAGCACACTGGCTGTTCTTCCAGTTGAATTCCCAGCAACCACATGGTGGCTCACAACCATCTATAATGAGATCCTCATATGGCATGCAGGCAAAAAATTGTATACATAATAAATAAATAAATCTTAAAAAAAAAACCAAGAATTTAAATACTGTCATAGTAAAGAATAAAAGTACAGGGCCAGCTAGCAAGGTGGCTGGCTCGTGGTAAGGTGCTTGCTGACAACCTGAGCTCCATCTCCAGGACTCACAGCAGGGGAGAACTGACTCCACAACATGGTGCTGACCTTGTACTGGCTACTCTCATGCCAACGTGACACGGTGTTTTATCACAGCCCGGAAACCCTAATAAGACAGACTTCAGAACCTGCACCACAGCACTCACATCCATGTGTACACCCCCCCACACACACACACCACTCATTCATTAATTAAAATGCACCCACTGATAACAATTCTAAAATAATGTAGCATTTTCGGAAGGTGGAGAGCTGGGCTATTGTGCTCACTAGTGGGCGGCACTAAGTGCTGACACACAGCACACTCAGTCCTCTACTTTCTTCCCTGGGCTCCCCTTGAAGGCTTCCTGGTGAACTGGACTTGCTTTCCCGTCTGATCCACTGACTCCACCTTTGAGGTTGCCATTGTCTTTGCTTCCCCTCCCAACAGGGGAAAGCTGTAGTTACTCCAAATATGACTTATGTCTTTCTTTTATGACTTTGCAACTTTTGTTTGTTGTTGTTTTGTCTTTAGAGTCTCACTAACTACTCTTGGCTGGCTGGAACTCACTATGTAGACCTGATGGGGCCCTGAACTTGGCAGCAATTCTCCTGCCTCTGTTTCCCAGAGTGCTGAGATTACAGGAATGCACTACCACAGCTGATCCAATTCTGTACTTGTAGTGGAATCTATATCAGTACTCCATAATAAGTTAATTTTCAAACACTAACCCTAATCACCATGTAATATTTTCTTTAACTATGTATTTCTAGCTGATTTTGTAGAAACAGGAAATTCAATGCTTTCTTGACCTCAAACTCAGGAATCATGACTTTCACGTGGAGGTCAGAGGGCCCCCTCAGGTGCTCGGCCTCACTGTTGGAGATGGGTGTCTAGTTGTTCACCCTTCTTATGCCAGACTAGCTGGCGCACAATTTTCTTGTATCTTACCCCCACCCAGCCCACAATCCTGGTAGTAGCTGAGATTTCCAGCAGGTCAGTCCTGTTTTCTTTCAAATTCCAACACAATTGTCCCATGTAGTTTCATTCTTAGTCTATTTAAAATGCTTTGATCCTTAGGATTAAGAGCTCATACAAAGCAGCCTGTAATATTTCTGTCTCGTCTCCTGAGTAGCTGGGGCTCCAGCACCACCATGCTCAGCTTTCAACTTCGGTCATGTTGTTTTGTAAGAGACACTTTTGTTTTCATGTTGCCCTAGACTTCTTCCTTAAGATAACACTGGCTCTTGGTTTTGCAACTAAACTTGGCTATGAAAGTAACTAGAAGAAGATTCTATTTGTGTGACATGCCTTTGCTGTAGGCCACTATTACAAGTAAAAACTAAGGGTGCAGATGCTTAGAATTGGGGAGAGGATTCAGTCGGTACAGTTCTTGCTGCACAAACACAAGGGCCTGAGTTTGCTCTCCCAGAACCAAAGGCCCAGGGCAGCAAATCCTAGCACTTCGGAGGCAAAGACCGATGACAGCTGGGCTTCTAGAAAGCCTGTCTTAAGTGAAGCCCTGGCTTCAGGCTCAGTTAAATAAAGGTGGAAAACCATGAGGAAGGCACCAGATGTCAACCTCTGGCCTCCACAGCGTCTACATGATCACAAGTGCATGTGTCTTGCACACAGAAAGTATAAATACTTAAATGTAGTTTGGTTTCAGAGATGAAAGAAAATTCAAAACATTAAAAACCAAGAGCAGTGCAAGGGCTGGGTAGGAAGCTCAGGCGCTTTCCCAGAGCACCCCCTGGTGGACATTTGGAAACTCTTACCAGAAAAAAGGAGAAAAAAGGGATCCAAACCAAGGTTGGCTATTCAACCACTGCCCCACCCACCCACCCCGTGAGAACTCTAAAGCTGCTTCCACATTCGATGATGACACACACCTGGATGAGGTCCAAGATCCCCAGCTCGCTCTCTGAGGAGTCCACACAAAACACAAAGTAGAGGGTAGCATAGTGCCGGTAAATGAGCTTGTAGTCAGCGCCACCAATCAGACTGCGGGAGACGGAAGTAAACAGATAAGAACTCAATTCTTAAGTAAACACATCAGAGAACCCCTGCACCAAGGAACAAAACGGGGCTTCCCGGCTGGGTAGGCAGAGCAAAAGCAGAGCAGGGCAGGCCCTTTCCTTTCCACGTGAATGGCAGCCAAGTTCAGAGGAGGAACTTAAACCCACCTGACTGCACCCTTTGCCTTCCTCTTTACCTAACCTGCCAGTGACTCGAACAAGATGGCAAAGGGGTTAAGAGCACCGTCTGCTCTTCCAGAGGACCCAGGTTCAATTCCCAACACTCACATGGCAGCTCACAGCTGTCTGTAACTCCTGTTCCCAAGGTTCTGACAACCACACACAGACACATATGATGACAAAACATTATTGTACATAAGATAAAAATTAATTTTAAAAAAAGAAAGAAACTTAGAGTGATGACTGAACCCCAGTAGTACAAGTGTTTCCCGAAGAGAAAACAGGTATCTCCCTGAGCAGCTCATGCTAACAGGTTAGACAGGTCTGGTGTACTGGTACACACCTTTAATCCCATTGCTTGGGGAGGTAGAGGTAGGCAGATCACTGAGTTCAGGGCCAGCCTGGGCTGTTCAGAGAAACCCAGTCTTGACAACCCTTTCCCCCCACATACCAGAAAAAAAAAAAAAAACAGGTCATGCTGCATCAAGTGGCCACTGACCCCTGAGGCTACCAGAAGAAACAAAAGTAATGATGGCCACCCAACATGGATCTGGGGCTAGACCCCTAGTGAAGGGTTGATGACCCGAAGCTGACAGTTTACCTTCCACCTTCTAAGAAGTTACAGATGTTGTCATCTCGCTTGAGGACCAGATGGAAAGTCTCTCGAACAATCTGCTGTTGAATTTCTTCTGGCTATGGAACAACAATAAAAAGCTGGGTCAGGGCCAAGTGAGGAAATGTGTGCCCATCAATAAGAAGGGCTATGTAAAGAAGGTTCCACACTGGGAACAACAGGGAAGGACCATGCACACACATGGAGAGCAGAGAATGGCTATGGGAAGGATGAGGCTATGGGGACTAAGGTGCACTCATTTACCAAGGCATCTCAGTCACAGACCATTGCTATCTTACAGACAAGCTGAGATGCAAACAAGGAATCAGAATCCATAAAGTCACAAAGATCCTCAATTTTCCTTTTGTTTTATTTGTTTTGGCTTTTGAAACAGGGTTTCTTTTCAAAGCCTTGGCTGTCCTGAAACTAGCTCCACAGCTCAGGCTGGCCTCACAGAGATCTGCCTGCCTTTGCCTCCCTAGTGTTGGGATTAAAAGTACGTACCATCAATGGCTAGCTTTTTTTTCCCCCCTGGAAAAAAAAATTTATACTGGATAATTAACAAATCTCAAAGTTCCAGCATTGTGTGAAGGTCAAGATATAATCAAGTACATCTCAAAGATAAATTTGTCATTGTTTTAAACTGTAATACCAGTGCAACATGTAAGGTGCTGTTTTATTCACCAACAATTGGAAATATAACTGCTATATTTACATATCTGAATTTTGGGCAACTAAACTAAACAACAAATAAACTTTTTTCACTTAGTAGTCACTTTGTAGTTTTGAGAAACCTCAACTGTGAATGAACCTCTTGATAAATTGCATTTGATTTCCACTTGTATGTATGAATTTTATAATAGATACAATACAATATTTTTCTTAAAAAGTCATGCACGGTGGTTGGCTCATTCCTGCAAGCCCAGCATGCTGGAAGCTCAGGTGGGACTGTCACTGAGTTGGGGGAGAGCTTGGTTTATATGGGGAATTTCTGGCCAGCCTGAACTGCACTGTGACTCCCATCTCAACAAAGAAAACAGACGGAGGAGTGGGGAGGGGTGGAGAGGAGAGGAAGTCCACTGTGGTAGAGCATGTCACAGCATTTGGTGGGTGAAGACAGGAGGAAGAGGAGACCCTGTATAAAGGGGGTGGGGACAGGAAGAGCAGCTGAAGCTCTGTGAGTTCAAGGCCTACATAAGCTCCAGGTCAGCTAGGGATTCACAGTGAGACCCTGTCTCAAAACAAACAAACCAAAAGAATAAGGGGGAGATCAGACGGAAACTAAGTAGCTAAAAAAACTCTAGAAGAGAGACTAGCAGTGGGAGCACAGCACTTGGGAGTCAGAGGCAAGCAGATCTCTGTGAGTTCAAGGCCAGCCTGGTCTGCAAGGGAACTTCCAGAACAGCCAAAGCTACACAGAGAAACCCTGTCTTGAAAACCCAGAAACAAACAAAGAACCCACAACAACAAACTCTGGATCAGGAGCTGGAGACTTGGTTTAGTCAGTAAGAGCATTTGTTGCTCTTACAGAGGACTCAGGTTCAATTCCCACAGGATGGACGGCTGACAACCATCAGTAAATCCAGTTCCAAGGAATCCAAAGCTCTCTTCTGACCCCCAAGGGCACTGGGTACACACACATACCTGAAGGCAAAACAGTCACACACATACCTAAAGGCACACAGAAACAAATCTAAAAAAAACTTTTCTTTGAACTCTCACATCATATGAGATGAATCAGCCAGGGATCATGTTTAAATGCAGGTTCTACTTTAATATGCCCGGGCTAAGGCCTGAGATTGTAATTTTAACAAGCTCCCACAGGACAGCAGTGCTTCTGGCGTAGGGGACCACACTCTGAGGAGCACAGCATAAGTAAATGTTCACACTGAATCTTCCTGAAGTCAGAAAAACACATTTTAAAAAATTAATTTCTTTCTTTCTACACCACTGCTCTTAGCTTTGAGATGGCCAGTTATTTAAAAGCTATTAAGTATGGGGTTGGGGGCAACAGGGATATGGAAACTAATCACTGAGGAAATGGCTGGCCTGGCAGAGGCTCTAACGGCGCCCAGTACCTCCTGAATGCATGGATGCTAACTTGCTAATTACTGGCCCACAAAGTGGAACAAATCAATCACTATCTTCCTGGTTTCCATGTGAACCCACCAAGCTCACATTTGCCAGACTACTGTCAAAGATTAACTCTGTGTGCACAGAAACACAAAGCACGCTAAGCATCAGCACTTTTTTTTAAACTGACAAAAATATCTTTCAGCTTATCCAACCAAGTAGCAAATATGGATGCAGTGGTGGTATGAAACAATAAGCCAACTAATTCCTACTTCGACAAAAAAGCAAACTATACACTGCTTATGTGCCCCAGGTATTTTGACAACCCTTCCTACCTTTTAGTACACTACAATTTTCAAGGGACTTTCATTCAAGAGGTTCTTAAACAATTCTATGATCTTCAAAGATGTACAAATAGCCAATAAGCATAAGAAAAGATAGGTGCTCAGCATCCTTAGTCACTATGGAAACAGACATCAAAACCTTTTAAAAAGAGATTCATTTTCATCCACTAAAATGCCTTTAATTAAAGACAACATGACTAGGATTATAAAGTTCAGTGGTAGAAAATTGCCTAGACTGAGGGAGGCCCTGAATTCACTCCCTAGTTCAAAACACAAAAACAAACAAAAAGATAAACATTGGAGGAGATATGAAGAAATTGGAATACTAATATATTGTTAATAACAGTGTGAAAGGGGACACTGCTTGGAAAACACTGGTGTTTTTTTGTTTTGCTTTGTTTTTTAAATGTTTACCACTGGGGCTGGAAAGATGGTTCAGATGCTAAGAGCACTGACTTGCACATTGATTCCCCTTCCAAAGGACCTGGGTTCAGTTCCCAGCATTCACATGGCAGCTCATAACTATCTATAACTTCAGTTCTAGGGGACCCAAAACCCTCCCACGGATATTTATGCAGGCAAAACATCAATGCACATAAAATAAACTACTTTAAAAAAATGTTTAGCATTGAGTTATTATGTGGCCTAATGATTGTTTCTACTAATAAAGTCAATATGGTCACACTAAAACTCAACACATGAATTGTCACAGTAACATTATTTGTAAAAGCCAGAGATAGCAAATAATGGGAAATAAAACTATGGAATGAACAGCAGAGCACAGTAACATGCCTATGACTTCAGGATGTGGACGGAGGATGTGGTAGAGATCTTTTCTCTGCTGGTGGCTGGTTGCTTGGATTTTGTTTTGTTGCTTATAATGCCTTCACTATGTACCCAAGGTTGGCCTTGAACTCACAATCCTCCTGCCTCAGTTTCCCAAATGCTGTGATTATAGACCTGTGCCACCAGGTTCAGCTGAGCAGAAGGATCTCTAGTTCTAGGCCAACCTGAGCTACATAAGGAGATCCTGCTTCAAAATAAATAAAGGACACATATATTTGCATGCTACAATGCAGTTAAAACTTGAGGTTGTCTTTGTAAGTAAAAGATTAAAAAGTCCATCCATTATTATGATTCCACTTAGATAAAACATCCAAAAACTTAAAGTGAAAGTAAGTGCTTGCTTAAGGCCAGGAAGGAGTTTCTTCAAGGGTTGAGATAAAAAGGCTTTCAAACCATGATAGGGTAAGTAGCTGTATATCTCAGTAACTTAGGAGAAACAAATGCATTCACAAGTCAAAGTTATATTAACTGCTTTTTTTTTTATAAAAGATGCAATTGAAATTCTATTTTAAAAAGCAAAGTATTTTTTATTTATGATGAAAAAGGAATAAAAATCTGACATTTCTCAACTTGCCAACCCACACAAGCGTAGGAAAGGCAGAGCTGAAGCCTGAATGTTTCCTGATTCCATTCCCTCTCGGGTTTAACCAGTGATTTAGTTACGTATTTTGAAACCACGAATAAAATGTTGGGGGGCAGGAGGTAAACAATGACATTTGCGTTTTCCCCAAGGAAATGTTTCTAGAAAATGAGCATTGCCAGGAAATCACGTAACAGCATTTGTTTAGTTATTTGTTTTCTTGAGATATGGTCTGGTGTAGCTCAAGCTGGCTTTGAACTAGCTTCTTTCTGGGATAACTTTGAGGTACTCATCGTCTGCATTCTGAGCTTATAGGCGTGCACCACTACATCTGACAGCATGCATATACCTTATTTAGCCCCAATTTTAAGAGACTTTCGGTAACGTTACAGGGTAAAGGGTAGCCCAACCCTGATTAAGTCTCAGCCATCGCTGAAGCAAGTAATTCCAAAAAAGAACTACTCCCCACCTTGAGAAAACAAAAACTTAGAAGAACCCAACGATCCAACCATCACAAAACTATGCTCATCAATTTAAAAAAAGAAAAGAAAAAAGCTTAAATACAGTGGGTTTTGTCGTCCAAGATTTCAATGAAGCACACTGTCTACGTGTCCGGCATAAGACCCAAAGGAAAGTGTCACAAAGCACAGAAAAGCCAGGGTCCAGGGAGGGTGGGAAAGGAACAGGGGCGGTGGGTCATGCACTGTGCGGGAGCCCGAGGTGCTGGCGAGCGCTTCTGCGGGTTTAGGAGAGGGGAATGGGCGCGGGTGCGTGGCGGGTCGAGCCGCACTCACAAAACGCTGGTAGAAGCGAACCAGCCGCGGCTTCCCATGATTGTTGAAAACCAGAATCGCCTGAATCATCTTGGCCGGTCCCGCTTCCCTCGGCACCAGCGGCTCCAAGAAACCTCCTCCTTCCGCCACAACACGGGCACTTCCGGTTGGTGCCTTGCTGAAAGCCGCTCCCGGAAACTTAGCCTCGGTACCGTGGGATCCGAGCACCGAAAGGTCCGACTGTTCTGGCGCCCTGGAGAGGTCCTCGGGCTCGCATGGGGAACCCCGAAGTGGAAGCCTAGGAGCATGGTCGCCTTGGTCCGCCTAGTTATCAAGCCGAGCCTGGCTAAAACCTGAATCCGGACTGGGTCCCCTCAGCTCTGTTCCATCGCGAAGCCAACCGCGGATCTAGGGCGGCAACTCCTGCCGGCAGCTGCGCCAGTTTGAGGGACCAGGAGGGAGTTTGCATGGCTTCTTCGCCGTCCTAACCTTGGGCCAACAAAAACTGTGATTTCATTTTTCAGTATTATAATACTGCGATGAGTTAGGCAAAAGGCTCCTTGTGCAGATGGTCTGTCTTTCCTTTAGATGGTAAAAGTTGAAATCTCAAGAGATCTTTCGGTACGGTTGGTCTCCTACCGAACTGGTAACACCTTTTGTTTTCTTTCTTTTTTAAATGATGTTTTTTGAAACAAGATCTCACTATGTAGCCCTGGCTGGTGTCGAGCTCAAAGATTCGCCCACCTCTGTCTCCTAAATGCTGGGATTAAAGGCTTGCACCACCACATATATCCCAGTGTGTGTGTGTGGTGAGTGGGTGATAAATAAAAATTAAAATGGCAATTGCCCTGAAGTATGACAAAATAATTCAAATGTTGGGCAGTAATATCAAAGACAATTCCAAACAGAGTGACAAGAAGCTTTGCCAACCAATCAAACCAATTAGGATGATTTGAAATATATGTTGGGGAGAAGACGTGCACCTGAAATGGGCCGTGTGTGGAGGTCCAAGAACAAATTCAGGAGTCAGTTTTCTCATGCTGTATGAGTCCCAGGGATGTAATGTCGGTCATCAGGCTTGACAGTGCCTTTACCTGTGACCCACCTCACAAGCCCTAAATCATTATTAAAGAACTAAAAGGAGACATTTTGAACTATAACACAATAATCTGTAGTAAAATAATTTTAAGGATTTAATTTTAATTATGTGTATGCATGTGTGTCTGTATGTCAGCACATGTGTTCAGGTACCCTCAAAGATCAGACGAGGGTACCTTGGAGCTGAAATTATAGGCAGCTGTGAGCCACCCCATGTCAGTGCCACGACTCCAGTCCTTTGGAAGAGAAGTAGTCTGGACCATCATTCCAGTCGTCGGCATAAAATAATTTTAATATGTGTTGTAGAGGGCATTATAGTTTGGCTGTGGAGCAACTTGAGCCCAAAAATTGTCTCTAACCTCTACATATTTGCTGCTGCCCATGTGCACCTATGCTCACAGAAGCACAATAATAACAAAGAAAAAATGTACGATAATGATAAAGCTAAGGATGTACACCAAAATTCTGTCTCTAGGACTATACAAATGCTGGTGTGATGGTGCATGCCTGTAATACTTGTGAGATACGGGAGGGAGAGGTGGAAGTTGAAAGTTAGCCTTCAAAGAGAGTAGCACCCCACTCCAACTACAGGAACACCTGACTCACTCTTGAGGGAGGGGGGACAAAACTGGATTTGCCAGGAGTGGAGACTGATCCAAGCATTATTGGGTCAGTGGGACCATAGGACTGTCTGCTCCCTGCCCAAGGAGGGGATGGGGAGTTGCAGAGAAGAAAAATGACCAGATGTGGTGGGAGGGGGAAGGGACCTTGAATAAGGATATACAGGGATGGAAAAAAAAATTCAGAGGGAAAGCTGAACACAAAGAAAATATATGTGTAGCAATCTTATTTGCATTATCACCCTTGATAAGCCATGCTTATGATTCTTATCCTCTTTATAGTTATTGTTAACTTTTCAGCATTTTAAATTCATTTTACTGTTTTTTTGATAAATACAAAATAAAGAAGGAAAAGAGAGAGAGAGAGAGAGAGAGTAGCAAAAGAGAAAGTGAGATGTCTCGGAAGGTAAAGGTGCCTGCTGGCAATCCTCATCACCCACGTGACCGGAGAACAAACTTCAGCCAGTTGTTCTCCAACCTCCATCTGTGCGCGCGTGTGCACACACACGTGGCACTAAATATAACTAGAAATATTTTTTAAAGAAGTAGATGTAGGCCACGCACATGCCTTTAATGGTGGTGGTTCATGCCTTTAACCCCAAAACTCAGGAGGCGGAGGCAGGTGAATCTCTGTGACTTTGAGGCCAGCCTGGGCTACAGAGTAAGTTCCAGGATAGCCAGAAATACACAGAGAAACCCCGTTTTGAAAAGCAAAATAAGAGGAAGAAGAAGAAAATGAAAAACATTTTATTTTCACTATAAGTAGAAGAAAAAGCAAATTAAAATATAATTAAGAATTTTTGCCTTATCAAATATTTGTTCAAAATCTTCATCCCCAGTTCTGACAAAAGTATGGTGAAATTGGTTCTCTCCTACATGGGTACTGAGGCTGCGGTCTAGAACAACCCTTTTGGGAAGCAACTTGGCAATATAGCAAGAATTTTACAAGAGGTACTTTGGTTCCCAATGACCTGACTCTGGACACCTGTTCCTAAATAATCCAAACTCCAGTGAGAGAGACGGCAGCTGTAGTGATTAGCACCTTTAATCTCAGCACTGTGGAGGAAGCAGCAAGCAGATCTCTGAATTTGTGATCAGCCTAGTCTAAATAGTCTCCAAAAATTATGACTGCATTGACAGTGATTATATAGTAATAATGGGAAAAGTAAAGTCCAATTTTACATGTAGACATATTAAAGAACCAAGATAATAAGAGTTATTAACAAGACAGAATGAAATCGTGAGTCTTTCCCACCTATTCAGGGTATCTGGATGAGCCTCCCAGGTTCCCACTCAGCTCTGAGCCAAGCACCTTTCTATCCTGGGAAGAGTTTTAACTCCGTTTCTCTAACTGCTAAATCTGAACTCTATTTTCTTGTTGTTTTTTATGTGGAGGTTAGGTGCCTTTGTGCTACAGCATGATAGAGTGTGGAAACCAGCAAAAATGGCTAGAATTGGCTCTCTCTTCCACCATGTAAGTTCTGGGAATCAAACTCAGCCTTGGGTTTTTATCCACTGAGCCATCTCGATAGCCCTTTTTTGTTGTTTATTTGCTTGTGTGGTTTTTGGTTTTGGTTTTATAAAATGGGGTCTCAATCCGTAGCCCAGGCTAGCTGCAAACTATTGGAAACCCTTCCATATTTCTGCCTCCCAAGCATTGAGATTAAAGGTTTGAGCCATCACTCCTGTCTTTGAAATCCTATTCTTATCTACAGAACATTTGGTTTCCCCTTCCTTAGGAATCTTATTTCAGCCTAGCCTCAGGCTGGGCTCCTCCTAAACAATCTTAAGCACCCCATCATGTCCACTCACCAGAGTCTGAGCATTTTCTTGACTCCTTCCTTTCTCCTGGTGTCTGTCGATTCTGCTCCCCAATACTCTGGGAATGAGTACCTTTCTCAATCTTCTCTGCCTGCTGCAGAGCAGACCATGCTTCTCACCTGCATACTGCAACAGACTCCAGTAGAAGTTCACTGCCCCCATTTCTTCTCCACCAACTGAGCTTCGAATAGATGAATCAGTCCTCACCCCTCCACAGGATCACTGACTTTCAGGACATTTAAGGATAAGGTCCTGAAAGCGTTAGTGAGCATGAAAATGCCATGCCTAATGTGTAGCTTTATCTCAAACACACCTCCTGTGCTATCCTACCCTCTGAACTCCAGCCACAAAGACCTTTTCTTCCTTAAAGTCCAAAATCCAGAGCCCTTTGCCTCAGGACATTAACAAGCTGGCCTGCTCCAGGGTTGCTACAGAACTTTGGGTAGTAAGATGTCCCAATGTCCCACAGATACCCTATGCTTAACCACCCTCAAGTATAAGGCCCCATCATGAACTGTCTACAAGCCTCCCCAGATACAGGACACCAATGTCCTCTTGCCATTGTATCCAAAAACCTTTTGTGGCCAAGGAAGCCGAGACAACAGGAGAGACAGGATCTTTACTTTGGAAGCTCCTGACTGGAATCCTGGATCCTCCACTTAGGAACTGGGGGAAGTTTCCTGGCCTCTCTGAACACTTCTTCTCTGTAGTTTGCATGTGGAAGCAGAAGAGTCTAGTAATCAAAAATGTGGACTTGGATCCCAGAATTCAGAAGGTAGAGGCAGGCAGATCTCTGTGAGTTCAAGGCCAGCCTGGTCTACAGAGTGAGTTTGAGTTGGGCCAGGGATATAAAGTGAAACCCTGTCTTAAAAAAAAAAAATCCCAGGATGTAGGGGAATGTGGACTTTAGGATGGAGATGTAGCTCAGTTGGTAGAGGGCTCACTTAGTATGTACAAAGCTCTAAGTGTGAGCTTCAGCATTACGTAAAAACAGGAATGGGGACGCATGCTTATATTCCCAGCACTGGGGAGGTAAAGGCAGGAGATTCAAAAGGTCAAGGGCATCCTTAGCTACATGGCAAATTCAGGGTCAGCCTGAAATCTATGAGATCCTCCCTCAAAAAAAAAAAAAAAAAAAAAAGAAATGTAGGCTTTGAAACTATGGGTTTAAATTTTTTTCTATGACAATACATACTATTCGTAGAGCCTCAAAGCTTCAGTCTATGTACCAACAAAAAAATTGGGGACATTAATCATATGTATATCATAGGAGTGTCGTGACAGAATAC
Organism: Sigmodon hispidus; assembly: GCA_004025045.1. Taxonomy (NCBI): domain Eukaryota; kingdom Metazoa; phylum Chordata; class Mammalia; order Rodentia; family Cricetidae; genus Sigmodon; species Sigmodon hispidus. The sequence continues at coordinate 126,524 of PVIH01002109.1, forward strand.
TCCAAGTCCTTAACGTAAGTACCAGCATCAGGAGGAACTCAGTGTTGTCAGTGCCGGCCACACAGAAAGTATCTGGCATTGCCTTTGACACATTAAGGAGACTCAGTAATCCTACCTTCCTCCTTCTTCCCAGCATCAAGCAGGATACGTACACCTGCCATTGGCTATATGGAATTAACCTCAGGACATGTAGATTTCCATGTCACAGATCAGAGCGAGGGCACACTACCCAATCAGGCTGTGTTCATGACCAAAGACTGGAGGTTTCTCTTCTAGGATGGTGGTTCAGCTGGAAGACCATTAATACCTGACAAGAACCCAGTAGTGTGAAGGAATTCTTTCCTGAAGATTCACTCATTCATAAAAAGTTCTCCAAGTACAAAACAACAAAAATAGCCGTTCCAGAAATGTGGTCCAGGGCTGTGGGTATAAGCTGTGGGTATAAGCTGTGGGTACTTGCCTAGAAAGTATGAAGCCCTAGGTTTGAATACCAGCACTATTAAAAAAATAAAAATAAGTAAAATTCAAAAAGTTGGCCTAGTGGAATGAGTCGAGACCTGTGGACCAGTCAGACACAGCTGGAGAGGCTGCTGGCTTTCCCAAGGTCAACACCTTCCAGAAGGGGTAATACTGCTGGTTGGTGCTATGTCAGCTTGACACAAGCTAGAATCACCTGAAAGATGGGGACCTTCTTTGAGAAAATGTCTCCATAAGATCTGGCTCTAAGGCCTTTTCTTAATTAGTGCTTGATGTGGGAAAGGCCCAGCCCATTGTGGATCATGCCATCCCTGGGCCAGTGCTCCTGAGTACTATTAAAAAAAAAAAAAAAAAAAAAAAAAAACAGGCTGAGCAAGCCATAAGGAGCAAGCCAGTAAGCAGCATCCCTCCATGGCCTCTGCATCAGCTCCTGCCTCCAGGTTCCTGCCCTGATTGAGTTCGGCCCTTGCTGCTTTTGATGCTGGGCTGGAGTTGTGAGTGAAATAAACCCTTTCCTCCTCGGGTTGCTTTTGATAATGGTGTTTCAACAAGCAGCAAAAACCCTAAGACAGAGGTGTAAGGCAGGAAACCCCATGGAGACGCAGAGCAGAAAAGAAATAAAGAAATAGTGCCTTGTATGTGGGGTGGGGAAGAACAGCCCAAGGAAGATTAGATCAGGAGAACAGAGAGGCAGAAGAAAGCTGGCGCAGGATAGAAAGGCAAAGATAGCAGGAATGGAAGAAGCCACTCACACCCCCCCCAGGGTCCCTCTGTCTCAGACAGGGACACTCCTCACTGTGCATCAGGACTAAGTACCTTGGGAGACTCATCTAGTATATGTCCACCACCTACAGAAAGGAATGCTGGAAATGGTCTAGGAAAGCTACCCTTGCATCCAAAGAGGGACACACACATACAAAAGTCATAGCCTGGAGACCCTCTGTGAGTCTTGAGGTCTTGCATTTGATCTCAGCAGAATGTATTAAGTGGTATTCAGCTTGACAGATTGCTCTCTCCGGGGTGGAAGTTGGTATGGCCACTTCTCAATGACACCATCTCAGATGCTGGTAGCGGGAGGAGGCACCTCAGTCATCCTGTAGACATACAAAGCAGTCAAGTCACAGGGTGTAAGTAGAGCATGGTTCATAAAAGTCCCTTGGCAATCTTCAGACGGGTCTGATCCTGCGGTGTCCATGGAATCCTCAGCCACCACCTTGGCCTCACATCGTTAGAGCTAACTCAGAATCTGCCCAGCAAACTCACCATTTGCCAGCCTTCCTGATACAGAAGGGAGCCTGGACCCTGCACACACCCTTCCCTAACCTTCCCTGGACAAAGTCCTCCTTATTCTCTCTGAGGTGAACACCTGATTTTTCTGTGACTTCTTTGCTCTAAATGTTCTATTGGGAAGCTTTTTGAGTCAGTTCAGGTTGAAATACACTTCAGATACACAACTGCAGAAAGCTGAGGATGAAGCGGGGCATTAGCTCTCAGCACAGGAACCATTACTAGAACAAGATTGTAGTCAGCCACTTTTCAAGCTTTGGAGTCCAGAATAAGGGGGAAAAAAGAAACCAAAAAACCCCAAACCATTTGGCTGCTCAAAGGCTTCCCCTTGCCTAATATATCACTTCAAGAAAAATATTTTGAAACTTTGTGCCAGTCCCTGGCTCTTTTACAATCTTTCTTTCCCATCCTTGTTTTTATAAATCTCTGGGGCTTTGTGTTCAGTTTCTTCAGCAAGAAATGTTTCAGGTTGTCACCCGCCGATAATTCCTGTCATGGGGAATCTCCCTGATGCTAACACAGTCTCAGGAATCACGGAGAATTTATCTTGCCTTCATTCTACTTCAGCCATATCCTGTATCCCAAAAATCCAGGTCCAGGCCCACAGCCGCCCCTGACCTACCCACTCCGCATCCTCCGCGCCATCTCCTTGCTCTCGGACCTCCGCTGTGTCCCTCTCCGAAGACTTCTGGGCCATGATGTTGTCTGTCCAGGATGCCCCTGTCTTTCCATCACCAGCAAAATTACACTTGGTCACTGTACCCAGCTCCAGTTTGACTAAGGAATCTGAAAGAAGAAAAGTTAAACGGCCTTTCTTCTCATAGTGGACTAGCAGGATGAGGCAATCTATTCTGGTGGAGTCCTCTAAGTCTGGGTTAGCTCTGCTCTCCGGAATGGGTACTACGGTTCTTGGTGGGACCCTAAAGCACTAAAAAGCAAAGGCCAGCCATTGCAAGCAAGGGGTTATATGGTATCCTGGGATATGATGTCTTCAGGCTAATGCCCCAGACACTTGGCCACAGGCTTATGAATAAACCTCAAGATCACAGGTCAGGTCCCTATGGAAGACAGATCCAGCCTTCTTCCATAGCTCTAAGAAAGAGAAATAGGAAGCCCATGAACAGAGTCCGGGCACCTCTGCATCAGTGGTTCTTAACCTGTGGGCTAGATCCCTTTGTGGGTTGCATATCAGATATCTTCCATATTAGATATTTACATTACAATTCACAATGGCAAAATTACAGTTATGAAGCAGCAACAAAATAACTTTATGGTTAGGGGTCACCCCAACATGAGGAACTGTATTAAAGGGTCACGGTATTAGGAAGGTTGAGAACCACCACCCTATTGGTTATAGGAACAGGAAAAATCAGTCACACCACTCACCTATAAAGGGGCCATCACCTCGAGTTTTTAACCGCACGCCAGTCCCCAGTTCAAGTTCCATGACCTCCATCTCTGTCTCAGGCATCCAGAATGCCACTGTCTGGTCTGGAGTGAGGCTCTCCGTCAGCTCCAGCAGCTCTGGCTTGTTTACCAGGCCCTTCAGAAGCTCAGGTGTGAGTCTGTCAGTGTTCCCCTTGGCTTCTGTCTCTGTAGAGCATATGGTGCAGGAGTGTTAGTGTGCCTGGAGAGGAAACATTCTCTGTGTGATTTCAGGAGCTGTCCAGGGATCCTTCCTGCCAGGGCTCATCAGAGAATTTCACAGCAGAGGTGTTATGACCTGGACTCTGGAGCCAGGCTACCTAGACCAAATCTGGATTCTGCTACAATTTGGGGAAGTGAGCCTTTCTCTTTGTCCCTGGAGAATTGGGATAAAAATGATGCCAATCTGACAACACTGACATGTAGTACAAATGGAAAAAAAAAAAAAGCAAGTCAAGCATTTAGCACAGTGTCTGGCATGGAGCCAGCCCTCAGCAAGGGTCTCTGGTTTTGTTATTTCCATCTCAATGAGGAGAAAAACCAAAACACCAAGGAGGCAGTATTCAAACACTCACAGCACAATTCTGCCCTCCAACCCAGGCTCTGTGACCAGGCAGGGTTCCTTCAGGTTCTAGAATAAGCAGCCAGCTTGTGGTCCCCACACATCTTCTACTGACCTACTCCAGGCTGGCCCTGGCAGAGCTCAGCAGCCCAGGGAGGAAATCCAAGTCCTGAACCTGCAGGTGGTGGGACGCACAGTGGCCTGTAAGGTGCAGAAGGCATGCATGGTCACCCCAGACCCCTGGCAGTGTCTCCATGGCTTGTCTGATAGTTCTGCTGCTGGCACCTTCCTTTCTCCTATGAAGTCACTTTGGTCGGGTATTTTTGTCACAATGGGAAAAGTAATTCTATACTAAAAGTAACTAATACAAGGAGGCTGAGAGCCAACAGGCAAACATCTGGAGAGTAGATCCCAGACTGCGGGTCCTTGCCTGCTCTCCATACACAGTGATAGCTAGAGAGCTCAAAGCCAAGTCTGTGAAAAATTCTGGCAGACTTCAGGAAATGGAAGCAGTTGGGAATGCCAGCCGGGCTCCTGGGACCAAGGTGGGACACTGAGGAATTCTCCAAGTAAGTGGGGGGCAGGAAGAAATCCAACGGGGGGGGGGGGATAATCAAACCAGAAACAGCATCAAAGCCTCCTATGCTGAGAAGCCACGTGGGGGAGCCACCAAGGGTCTCAGGAGACAAGCAGGACACGGTCTGGCAGGATACCTACTGTAGGATGACATTAGGAAGCCTGTGTTCACCTTCCTGGTGGCACTGAAGTTGGGCTCAATTTCATTTCCCTTGAGGTCAAATTTACGTCGGTGGATACAACTGGGCCGGATATACAGCACGTAGTAGCGCTCCTGGGTGAGGTAAAGAAGAGGTGAGGGGACGACTTCATTCCCAGCGTGCGTGCATACACACACACACACACACACACACACACAGCCCAGGCTCTCCCTGCAGCTTCTGCCCTCCTTACCCCTGCCTCAGAATCCCATCATCCTACACAATTAAAGCCATGAGTGCCTGTCCACATAACATGCCATGAAAGCACACAAGCGGGCAACACAAGGTCTCCAAGACTTCCATACAACCAATGACTAAAAACTATCACCCAGTGCTGGAGAGATGGCTCAGCGGTTAAGAACATTGACTGTTCTTCCAGAGGACCCAAGTTCGATTCCCAGCAGCCACATGGCAGCTAACAACTGTCACACAATTACATGCAGGAAAAACACCAATTCAAATAATAAAAAGATAAAAAAAAAAAAAACTATCACCCAAACACCAGGGTCCCCAAATGCCACAAGGCAAGATGGATGTTGCTAACAAGCCACAGAAAGGACCCTGAGGACCTAAGGGAAGACGGCCATGCTGTTGCTCCCAGATATAGTACTGAAAAGTTATTAGCCAGGTGTTCTCATCAAAGCAGGCACAGGAACAGTGCCCAGAGATGGAAAAGAAGCAGACAGTACTTTTGGGATAACCACGAAAAGTGAATTCTTAAAAAGCAGAGCAACCTGCAGGTGTGGGATAAGGGTGTATGGAGTGTAATGAAAGCCTGAGACAGGCCTGAGAGTGTCCAATGCTTATCTGGCATACACCAAGCCCTGGGTTTGAACTCCAGTGCTGCATGGCATGGAGGCACATGGCTGAGATCGTAGTACCGAGGAGGAACAGGCAAGAAGATCATACATGCATTCAAGGTCATCCTCTTCCATACAGTGAGTTCAAGACAAGCCTGAACTATTTTTTTTTTTTTTTTTTTTTTTTTTTTTTTTTTTTTTTTTTTTTTTTTGGAAAAAATCCTATCTCTCACATTAAAAAAAAAAAAAAAGGCAGAGCCAGCCAAGAGACCTTGCGCACACCCGAGCAATGCAAACTATTGAGAGAAAAGCAGCTGAGATGTGTTTTAAATGGGCCTCAGATTGCCATTGGAAATTTGGATCTTCTGTGATAAATAAAAAGGAATCCTGAAAGGTTTGGAGACAGCAACAATACCCCCCAGGGATGTCCTTCTGGAAATGAGTTAGCAAGGGGCCAATGGAGGGCACCAGAAGATAGGAAATCAGGTACAAAGATTTCAAGGGAAGAGCTAAGGGCCCTGTGGAGGTGGCCATGGAAAGAGGAAGAGATAAAAGGGATGGCTGAGTAGGACCTAGGCTGCATGGGCACTGCTTACCTGAGGAGGAGAGGAGAGAAGATGGGCTTTAAAGCTAGGGGCTGACAGGGGTATCATCAGGAGTAAGGACAGAAGAGGCACATTTGGAAAGGGTCTGTGCTGAGCCAGCTCGGACAGGATAGCATCTGTACTGGAAAGGCTGGATGGGGGCTCCAGATTGGTGTGCCCACCTACTTACCTAAGCTAAGGGGCAGAGAGTACGGCAAGATCTCTGAGCATAAAAACAGTGAACCAGTAACAGAGACTGCTTCATGGAGTGGATGTAATACAAAAGCATAGCCCGAAGCCCAGCACGGTGCTACACACCTTTAATCCCAGCACAGGCAGGTGGATCTCTAAATTCAAAGCTAGAATACAGAGTAAATTCTAGGACAGTCAGGGCTATAGAGAAATACTGTCTCAAAACGGGGAGGGGGAGCATAGAGTGAGTGTAGAACCATGCCCCAGTACTGTGAGAAGGCCTGATTCTGATGCTAAGCTGAGAGGTAGAGACCAAGGACCAAGGAGACAGTGTGCTCAGCACATCCAGAAGGCTATGGGGCAGAAAGGGAGATGGGCTAGTACAGAATGACATTAGGAGTGGTCATGGACACCTGGGATGTGTGGGCTGTGAATACATCTGGGAACCTGCGACACAAAAACAGAAGTCCATCCATACAAGAGCTGCAGGCCCAGATGTCAGCGGTTAGACTGTGTGCTCAGGCTAGAGTGGGCATGGGGCTGTTTCAGTTCTAGCAAAGGCTCTTCCTGCAAGAACCATGTAGTCCCACCTGTGTGCTACCCTAAAGGGCCCTAAAAGTCCCCTTTCTACTGCTGGTTCTGTGGAACTGTGGAAATCTATTCTGTGAGCCCCTCAGAAATTGGCCTGCATCCCATGTCTCAGTCCAGCACAAGGATGGGTAAGGGAGGGGACCCTGTGAGTGCCACCCAGGACACAGCCTCACCTTCCTTCCGTGGGCATCTGAGATGCTATGCCGAGATACGTCCACCAGCTGACCTTCCAGCAAGACACCATTTCCCCTGGGGGTGAAAAGGAAGGCAGGAAGGTTCTGTCAGTCCTTGAGAAAGCAACACTAGGGTGAGCATCTACATTGAGACAGAAACAAGTTTCACCTCAGACTCTATTCACCGGTCTCTGAGGGGCCCTGATGTGAAGCAACCACTCTCTGCTTCTCCTGTCAGATCCTCCATCCCTGCAAAGAACCTTCCCAGGCTGCACCACGGCCAAGAGATGCCCCCCCACCCCCCCACACACACACTGGTGAATATTGTGACCAGACTCTCCAGATTCTTACCCACAAATGAGGAGAGAAGAGCTGCCTCACTGTGACCTCTGATAATGGCCTGAGAGCATGAATGCCACGGTGATTACAAACTATCAAGTACTTACTAAATGGAAAGCATGCTTCAGGGCTGGACTTGATGGCACATACCTGCAATCCCTGCACTTGGGAAGGAGGATTGCCATGAGTTCAAACCCAGCCTGAGCTACACTGTGAGCTCAAGCCAAGCCTTGAATATATAGCAAAATGCTATAATTAAAATAATAAATAAACAAACAGTTCTACTTTTTTATTTTATTTTTTTAAAACTTTTATTATTTATTTATTTATTTATTTATTTATTTATTTATGTATTTGCCTTGGTGTTTGCCTGGAACTGGAACTACAGACGGTTGTTAGCTGCCATGTGGGTGCTGGGAATCCAACCCGGGTCCTCTGGAAGAGCAGACGGTGCTCTTAACCGCTGAGCCATCTCTCCAGCCCCTACTTTTTTATTTAAGCAAATTTTGGAATGAGTGTCTATGCTACAATAAATAATTTTCCCTTTCATCTTCTTTTTTCCTCTTAAAGGCAGGGTTTTCCCATGTATCTCCAGCTGCCCTAGAATGTCATATGTTGACCAAGCTGCTTTGAACTCACAGAGATCATCCTGCCTCTGCCTTCCAAAGCTGAGATTAAGGCTGTGAGCCACCATGCCTGGGTATTTTGTTGCTATTTGTTTTGGTGGTGGTTTTAATATATGTAAGTATGTATGTCTGTCTGTGTAAGTGTAAGCATGTGTGTACTGGTGCCTGTGGAGCTCAGAAGAGGGCATCAAATCCCCCAGAGCTGAGCGTATAAGTAGTTTTGAGCCCCCTGATGTGGGTGCTGAGATGAGAACTCAGATCTCTTGAACAACAGCAGCAAGCCCTCTTCACTGGTGAGACATTTCCCCTATTTTAAAGAACTTTCACATTCCTGTTCCCATTCATTCCTACATGACCATCAGTCAACCCAGGGAAATGGTTTTTGTCACCATGCAGCTAGAAAATCAGAGACTCAGAGGGAGAGATGGCTCAGCGGTTAAGAGCACTGACTGCTCTTCCAGAGGTCCTGAGTTCAATTCCCAGCAACCACATGGTGGTTCACAACCATCTATGATGACATCTGGTACCCTCTTCTGTATACTGTATATATAATAAATAAATGAATCTTTAAAAAGAAAGAAAGAAAGAAAATTAGAGACTCAGAAGTTTGAGGGTTTAGCCTAAGATCACGGGGTACCGGTAAAATGACCAGAGCTGCCCCATTGCCACTTTCAGATGATCATTTCCACAGAAGCCGACCCTAAAGGCTTTCTGTGACCTGGAGGCTTTCTCTGGAACTATCAACAAGGGGAACGGTGAGTCTAAGAAGATGGTGGAAGAAAGTTGGGCCAAGACTCCTTGCCTTATATATTGCCTCTCAAATTCTTTCTAAAACCATTTAACGGATAAAGACAGTATATACTGATGGCATTTAACAAGATAACTTGGGGGGCTGGAGAGATGGCTCAGCGGTTAAGAGCACCCTCTGCTCTTCCAGAGGACCCGGGTTCGATTCCCAGCACCCACATGGCAGCTAACAACTGTCTGTAGTTCCAGTTCCAGGCAAACACCAAGGCAAATAAATAAAGTTTAAAAGAAAAAAAAAAAAAGATAACTTGGTATATACACACATTGTGTGGTGATTCACACAATCAAATTTATGTACACATTAGATCCTCAGAATCTGTTCCTCTGAAACTGCTTCATCGAAAACTTGATGAGTTGAACTTCAGATTCCAATTCGTAGATGACACCGTATTTGACTTTCTGGGACTGGCTTCGTCGTAATTCCTTGGTATTTCTGACTGTAAATGGAATTCTCCATCCTGCTTATTACCCTGGACAAGGCCTCTACCTCCCCATGTGTCCACCACACTCTGTTGTTCCTGGTCACCTGTGGTGCATCATGACAAATTCTAAGAGTTTAGAACCCCGGGATGGGGAAAGGACCGAGGTCGCTAGGAATGGAAGCACCGCCTCTGGAGTAACATTTGGGAGTCTAGAGTCCCTCTGGTGGATATGCATGTAGCCAGGAATTTCAAGTATATCAGTCAGGGCTGAAGGCTGAAGCGGCTTTGATTCCAGACCACCCCCGGCCAACAGCAGGGGCCAGGGCCCCAGGGACCCGAAACATCCAGAAATTCCCATGCCCAGTCCACAGCCCACTCACCCCTGGGTCATCAGCAGGACCAAGTGCAGCCCAACCCTGGCCAGCAGCCAGGTGGACACAACACAACCCACCCCTGGCCAGCATCTGGGTAGCCGAAGCATAGCCTACCCCTGGTGGGCAGCAGGGTTCCAGGCCCCTGGCAGTCGCACGCTCTGCACCGCCTTGTTTCGGAGGACGCTGTCGTGGTAGATGCGGCTCATTTTCCCCACACCAAGGTCCAGCAGCTCCAGGAAGCAGCAGGCGCGCGGGGCGGGGCACCTCGGGGACAGGAGCCCAGAGGTCTTTGCAGCAAAGGCTTTTCCAGTTTACAGATCCCGGAACCGTGCTGCCTGCCCGGGGCGTTCCCAGCCTGGACTTAAAGGGACCGAGCCTCATTCCTAACCGCCAGAGCGAGTGTAGCGGCACAGGGCTTTCGGGATGACTACTGTGCGTCAAGTCCTTGTAAGCTAAGACAGAAAGATCGAGAGTTCGAGACCCATCTGTACTACACAGAGACCCTGCCTCAAAATCCATCAGTACGCAAAGCGACGGTGAGGCTGAGGAATTGTAAATCAAATAGGAGAATATTTTCCCAGGAAGCAGACAGAGGGGAACAGGGAACAGCCAGGAGGAACCACAGAGTGGTCTGCATGGACGGTGCCCGTCTGGATATGACCTATGGGAGTTCCAGGGACGCGGGAATTAGGGATCAGATCAGTCAGATCTGCAGCAAAGGAAACTCAATCTCTGCCTTGTGAGTGTCGCAAGTTCCTCAACCTCTCTGAGCCTCTCTCTACTTCTTCCTCGGCAAAATAAAAGTATCCGGTGGTTTGATAAAATGGAACTGGTCCTCTCCTAGTCTCTCCCTCTCACGCCTCACAGACTCCGATCGATCTTCTCTGGTCCCACAGTGCCCTCTGTTCAAGGGTGTCTGCAAGTCCTTTATTCTAAGCTTGCACTCAGGCATCTCCTCTGACCTGGAAATCATTGGCAAGTCGCCTTGGTTTATGGACTCCTTTGTGCCAAACCCTGGCGCAGGTGGCTGCATTCTGGGATGCCAGGTGTGCCCCTGCCTGGGGAACAATGGAGAAGTGGCCTGACCGATACCCCAGAGTCCATGATGAGATGTCGGTGGTGGAAGAAGCTCTCTCCTACACTATAGGACAACACAGTGGTCTCAGCTACTCTGTGTGTGTGTGTGTGTGTGTGTGTGTGTGTGTGTGTGTGTGTGTGTGTGTGATGTCAACAAGTTTTGTTAGTAAAAACAATTTAAAAAAAAATGTTTTACTTTTTTGAGATTATCATTACATATCTCCCTTCATTTTCCTCCATTCAAGCCCTCCTAAATACCCTTGCATGCTCTTTCATATTCATGACCTATTTTTAAATTAATTATTATTGTAGGCATATAAGTGAATACACATATATATTCCTAAATATAACCTGCTCGGTATGTATAATGCTATTCTCACGTACGTTTTCAGGACTGACCACTTGGTATTTGGATAACCAGTTGGTGTCCTCTGCCCAGGGGAAGTCTATTTCTCCCCTCTCCCAGCATGCCTCAGTTTCCAGTTCTTTGTGTAAGGCTAAGGTCTCATGGGCTTTTCCTCATCCACTTTCGCATGTCTGTTGGTGTGGTGCGTGTTCAGCTTCTGTTTATGCAGATATGATAGTAAGAATTAACGGGCGTAACTTTTGACCTTACTAGGAGACACAGTCTTAAAACTCCCTGATCTACAGAATCTTACCGTTTTTTCCTGCTCCCTCTCCCCCAGTGCCCCCTGAGCCTCAGATGCAGGAGTGTTTTGTAGATTTATCCACTGGGTTCCACAACTCTCTATTTTGATTGGTTATTTTTTTATAGTGGTCCCCATCTGTTGCAAAGTTTCTTTGATGAATAGTGAAGACTACAGTTATCAATTAAATGCAGCCAGGAAGGCTAAAGCTAGGAGCAGGAAGAAGCCAGCCACTGTGTTTTAACAAAACATAAATTTTAAAAAAGACATTGTTGATATATTCAGGCTGAAACTCGAACTCAATATGTAGCCGAGGATATCGTCAAATTCCTTTCTCCCTACATTACCTCCCAGTTGCTAGGATTACAGGTGTGAGCCACCAGTACACCTAGATTTGCAAGTACTTGGGCATCAATCCAGGACTTCATGCAAGGTAGGCAAACAGCCTTCCCAACCAAATCACATCCCCAGCTCCAGAAATACAGTTTTGAGAAGCCCTAAAAATATCATGGACTCTAGGCATGGTGCCTGCAATTGGTCAGCCCCAGCCATGTCTAGCCTATCGGGCAGCTCTGCATATTTCCAGGAAAGACAAAGATCTTCTGGGCAAGACTGACCTTCTGTCTCAAACATCTCAAAAGTTCTGGGCAACTCATAGGACCGGATGGGTCTGCCTCCTCCTTATTCTCCTTCCTGACTCATCGCCCCTTCACGATGGCTCTAAATTTGTACTGCCCTCTGTGGCAGCTACATGTAGCTATTTTAAATTGTATTTTAACAGAGCTGGAAATAGAACCCAGGGTGTTTGTGCATGCCAGACAAGTGTTCAACCACTGAGCTATACACCAACCTACATCATAGATATTAAAATCTAAGTGGCATCACCTTTGCTGAGCATAGTGGCTTATGCCTGTAATCCCAATACCTAGAAGACAAAGGAACTTAGGAAAATTAATTAGGTCAGCCTGGGCCATACTGTTGTTACCAGGCTAGCAGAGCTCATTGTGAGACTTGGTCTCAAAACTCCAAAATAATAATATTTTTTAAAAGTAAATCTGCATATTTAAATTCATTTCCTTGACCACAGGTCATATATTGGTTGTTTTGTTGGTAATGGTTTCTGTTTTGGTTTTTGGTTTTTGTGTTTTTGTTGTTGTTGGTTTGGGGGAGAGGTTGTTCTGTTTTGTTTGAGATAGGGTCTCACTATGTGATTTGACCATCCTGGAACTCATAGAGATCCACCTGCTTCTGCCTCCGGAGTGCTGGGATGAAAGCACAGGCCAGGCAGTTAGTCACATTAAAAATACTGTTTAACTACTATTGTGGCTGGAAAGATGGTTCATGAATTAAGACCACGTTCACTGCTCTTGCAGAGCACTCAAGTGTGATTCCCAGCACTCACACGAGACAGCTCACAATGGTCTGTAACTCCAGTACCAGGGGTTCCAACACCTTTACACAGACATACATACAGGCAAAACTCCAATGCACACAAAATAAAAAAAATAAAATTATAATTTTAAAAGAATAAAAATGAATCATAAGAAAGAAAAGAACTATTATTGTGTATATATAATAAAGGATCAACCTTTATTATATTTATTTATTATTTATTATTATATTTTATTTGTTTTTTTATCTGCATGTGCCACAGAACAAGGGCGGGGGTCAGAGGACCACTGTGTGAGTCTGTTCTTTCCTTACACCTTCAAGAGGGCTTCAGATATTAACTGAGGTTGTCCAGGATATGCAGCAAGTGCGCTCATAGGTTTCAACAGCAGGTTGTGGGTAGTAGCTATCATTTCAGAAAGCATGCATACAATACCTTTTTTATTCCTCCTGGACTGGGTGATAACTCTAGGATCCAGTCTTAATAACTTCCAGCCCTCAGCAGAACCTGCAGACCACAAACCATAGAGGCAGAAAAACATTTTTTTTTTTTGAAGGTCTTCAGCTTTTTTTATTCTTTATGTACAAAGCCAGGCATGATCTGTTTCACTGGGTAGACAGCCATGAATAATCCATTCAGGGTAGTTTAGTCCAACTTAAAGAAGCCTATGTCCTTTGCGTACTGCCAGAAGCACTGACGGCACATGTTCAGCCCGTATTTCCGGATCAGACCGTTGCGGTTAGAGCAGACGCGGCAAGAGCGAGAGCCCTGGCCGAACTGGCGTGGATGACTCCAGTAGAGCTGCTGGTGACCCCTCTTGTCTTCAGACAGCCAACGAGCAAAAAGGCTTTTTTTTCTTTTTTTTTTTTTTTTTTTTCTTTTTTTTAAGTGGGCTTTGCTTTGGTCTGGTCTGGTCTTTGTTGTTACTGTTTTAGAATGGGCACTCACATATTCTACGCTAACTTTGAACTTGCTATAAAGCCAAGGATGACCTGGAGCTTCTCATCTCCTCTTGCTGTCTCCTGAATGGTGGAGTTATCGGCATGTGCCACATGTGCATAGGATGGGATGCTGGCGACAGAACTCAAGGCTCTGAGCATTCTAGGCAAGCCTTCTACCAGCTGAGCTCAGACCCAGCCTGGACATATGCTTTTGTAAAAACTTTTATAGATAAGGCAATTTCGCTTTAATCAGTGAAGACCACTATTTTTTTTTTAAACCAAGGATTCTCCTCAAGCTCATGTTAGGTGATGAGAGAGTGAAACCAGTGAGACAAACGGATGTGAGAGTGAGTGAAATTGACGCTTGTTGTCATTGGTCGGTCATCTTGGACAGGGACACCCTACCGCACTCTGTGCCTACTTATCTGGGACAGGACACAAGACAAATGACACCAAGGAGCACAGTAGAGGGCACAAGGAGCAGAGAAGGATCCCAGTAGAGAAATGTCCTCCAATACTGAAGGTACTGAGACCCTGCGGGTAACTGACAAAGAACCTAAGAAGCATAAAAGCAGAAAGTGACCAGGGTAGGGTGGCCCGTGCCTGATCCTGACTTGAGAAGCTGAGACAGGGGGGCTGGAGAGATGGCTCAGTGGTTAAGAGCACCGTCTGCTCTTCCAGAGGACCCGGGTTCGATTCCCAGCACCCACATGGCAGCTCACAACTGTCTGTAGTTCCAGTTCCAGGCAAACACCAAGGCAAATAAATAAATAAAGTTAAAAAAAAAAAAAAGAAGAAGAAGCTGAGACAGGAGTGTTCCTACAATTTCAAAGCCAGCCTGGACGACATAATGGGTTTCTGGGTAGCCTGGGCTACATTGTAACACCCTATTTTAAGAAACAAGAATTGAAGGGATGGCTTAGTGGTTAAGAGCACTGGCTATTCATCCAGAGCACCTAGGTTTGAGTCCCAGCATCCATATGGAAGCTTACAACGGTCTCTAATTTCAATTCAAGGGATCTGACACCCTCTTCTGGCCTCTCTGGGTACCAGGGCATGCACATGAGTGCACAGACATACATGTGGGCAAACATTCATACACATAAAATAAATAAATCTTTTTCTGGTCAGGCCATGATGGCACATGCCTTTATCTCAGCACTCAGGAGGCAGAAACAGATGGATCTCTGGGATTTCAAGATTAGCCTGGTCTACAGAGTGAGTTCCAGGACAGCCACAAAGGTTCACAAAGAAACCCTGTCTCAAAAAAGCAAAAAACAAACAAATAAATCTTTTTCTTAAGCTTTGTTTGTTTTTTTTTTTTTAAAAAAAAAAAAAAAAAAAAAAAAAAAAAAAAAAAAAAAAAAAAATTTTTTTTTAAAATTTTTTTTTTTTTTTTTTTTTAAAAAAAAAAAAAAAAAAAAAAAAACATAAGCTAGTGTGTAGAAATTTCTTCCAGTCAGCAGGCAGTTAAAATTGTAAACGAAAGATTTGTTTATCATTAACCCTAGTCAAAAATTGAAATTCTCTCAGGGATTTTTTTTTTTTTCTAAAGCAATGCATGTAATTACAAACACACCAGTCTCTCCCCCATCCCCTGAAGAAAAGGGACTTTATCAAAATCCCTGTTTGGAGAGAAACAGTAAAACCCACAGGAGCACATTCATGCATCACGTCACAGCTTAGCATATCTGACACGTCTCATCCTGACGAAAGTCTGGTGGTTCCAGAAGAAATAGCGTGCTAAATTGCCACCAATGCAGTGAAATAGCCTGAAGAAAACGCACATGCACACCACGGAGCGATCAAGAGAAAACAAAGGAGGTACTCAGGAGAGAAAGAGCACATAACATGAAATAAGATGCCGGAAGGAGACCAGGCCCATCCATCAACGGCCCATCGATAAATGCAAATGGAGGAAGCCTGGTTTGGAAAGAAAATCTATGATATGCCTTTGGATCAGGGATTGCTTAATGTCACTCTGATGTCTCTCAGCCTCACGTTCCTCCAGGCCTGTCCTACTCTCCACAGCCACCCACTGACTTCACAAAGAAACGACGCCATCCATCTTAACATATGGCCATTGCACCCCACATTTCCCTTGAGATGGTTGTTCCAAGAGTCCCTGGTAAAAAGATTCTCAGAGGAGGATTGTAAAACTGGATTAATTCTTGTTCTGCTGGTGTCAGGGACACTATTCCTAGTGGTGACTGAAGTAACATCAAAATGCCTAAGGCTTTAGCTCGCCATGCAGGTGGGCACCCTGGCCACTAGAGAGGGCTGAGGCATTGTGAATCTGAATGAAATTAAATTCACAGGGAGTAGCATTATTCCAAAGGATTAGAACACATGGCCTTGTTGGAGGAAGTGTGTCATGGGGTGGGCTTTGAGGTTTCAGATGCTCAAGCTGGGCTCAGCAGCTCTCTCTCTCTCTTCCTGCCAATCCTGATGTAGATCCCTCAGCTTCCATGTGTCCTGTCATGTCCTACCATGAGGATAATGGACTAAGCCTCTTAACTGTAAATCAGCCCAATTAAATGTTTTCTTTTATAAGAGGTATCATGGTCAGGGCTGAAGAGATGGCTCAGAGGTTAAGAGCACTGACTGTTCTCCCAGAGGTCCTGAGTTCAATTCCCAGCAACTACATGGTGGCACACAACCATCTATATTAACAACTGGTACCCTCTTCTGTATACTGTATACATAATAAATAAATAAATCTTAAAAAAAAAAAAGAGTATCACAGTCATGATGTCTCTTTACAGCCATAGAACAATGACTAAGACAGTCAGGAGGATTTGTTGAGCCCAGGAGCTTACGGTGAGTCTGGGTAATATGATGAGACCCTGTACTGTGTGCCCTTTTTCCTGCAGAGACGCCAAGGTCAGACCAATTTTATTCAAGCCTGACTTGGTGAATCAGTAGGATCGTGTACAGGAGCGTGGGTGAGGGGTCACTTAAAGGAGTATGGATGACTCAAAATAGCTACACCTCTGAAAAGCCCACTCCATCATGGGTGACACTGCAGCCCTGCCCAGTTTCCAGTCAGCTCTGCCAGAGCCTTTAGCAATTGCTTACTGCTCATAGAGACTTGCAAAGGAGCCTTGGGAAACCAGGCTTCCTGTAAATTTCATTAGCTTCTTGAGTCTTAGAAGCTCCAGAGGGAATGTTTGAACTCAGAGGAAATAGCTTCACAATACTGTCTCTAAAATAATAACAACAACTAAAAGTCAATGATCCCATGATCCCAGCACTTAGGAGACTGAGGCAGGAGAATTGCCCTGAGCTCAAGATCTGAAATAATGACAAGTACCAGCCCAGTCAGGGATACATCTTAAAACAAAATGTGTGGAGATTTTTACTAGAGCTCAAGTGGAAGGTAGAATTGGGAAACGGGTACAATGCTGCTTGATTGACATGGGACAGTGATCATCAGAAGAAATGGTTGAGCAAGCCAGCTTTTTGTTCTGTTTTCTCAAACTAAGTGTAGCTGAGGATGACCATGAACCTTTGAAGCTGCTGCTTCTGCCCACTAGTTCTGGGATTTAGGCCTATACTCCCCGTTTATGTGATGCTGAGGATGAAACCCAGGGCTTGCTACATGCTCTACAGGCAGTCTGCCACTTGAACTATACCTATAGTTCATAAGCCAGCATTTCTTATCAACACTGAACCTTGGTGGGGGAGATAAAAAGAAGAAGAAAATGTTATTCTCAGAATAGCTAACAACCAACAGCTGGGCATTTGGGAGCCGTGATGAGAGCCAGGTCAGCATCTGATTGTAAACTTGAGAGTGTGATGAAGGATGAGCCCTGGGCTGGGAGCATTGACTGGCCAAGCCCCAAAGCCTTGTTCATGAAGACTTCAGTGTAGACTTTCAGAGTCGTTCTGATGCCATCTTGAGAAAGTGGCTATGAGGCTCCAGCAAAGGAATGATGTCACAGGGGATTTACTCCGTAAGATCTGAGGTGTCCCCTACCTATCTTGTTCAGGAAGGTTCAGAGGCCATAAGATAGGTCCAATATCTTTGAGATACTCTTTGAGACTGATAAGAGTATTTGCTGTCCTGGAATGAGGCATCTGGACCAGGATGCCAAGCCCTGGAACCCACAAAGTGGAAGGATGGGGTAAAAGTATACAAAATTGTCCTTTGACCTCCACACACACATATACACGCACTCACTTTCAATCCCAGCCCTTGGGAGGCAGCATCAGGAAAAGTTCTACGAATGTGAAGCCAGTCTGGTCTCCAGAGCCAGGTTCAGCCAGCCAGGGGTCACAGTGAGGCTGGTTTTGTTTTTGTTTTCAATGGAGCCATGCAAGGTGGTGAACTCTCATAATCCCAAGAGGATCAAGGGTTAAACTTCAGCCTTAGCTGTACAGTGAGTTCAAAGCCTGTCTGGGATTCCTGAGATACCGCACAACAACAAAACAAAACAACCAAAATCTTTATAGCCAAGGGAGTAAAGGACTGAGGCCCCTGAAGTAAGACATTACGGGGTTGGCAGATAGAGAAGCAGTTAAGACCTTGCTGCTTTTCTGGAGGGCCTGAGTTCAGCTCTCTGCACCCATGTAGGGCAGCTCACAACTGTCTGTAACTCCGGCTCCAAAGGATCTGATGTCTGCTTCTGGCCTCTGATGGTACCTGCACACCAACCAGCTCCTGAATAAAGACACAGAGACTTACCGTTAATTGTGAATGCTCGGCTTTAGCTTAGGCTTGTTCTACTAGGTCTGTAATTTTATTTAACTTGTGTCTATTTATCTACACTTGGCCTTGAGGTTTTTTACCTTTCTTTCATTCTGTATGTCCTAATTTCCTGCTTCCTCTGTGTCTCTCTGTCCGGCCCCTGGTGTCTCCTTGTATTCTCCTTTTCTTTCTCCCTTGACCCTAAATTCCTCCTCCTCCTTTCTCTCCCACCTATATCTCCTCCCTCACTATTGGCCATTCAGCTTTTTATACGACAATCAAGTGTCTTAGACAGGCAAGGTAAATAGCGACACATCTTTACATAGTTAAACAAATATTCCACAACATAAACAAATGCAACGCATCTTTGCATAGCTAAGGAATATTCTGCAACACTGAAGTTCATCTGTTTGGCCAAGGACAGTGTTCCTGAGAATGACATTTGATGTTGTCTTTTGGCCTCCACACACATGCATACATGTGTACTGTTCACACACAAGCATGCATACATTTCTATAGTATGTGATTGTTTGCATACGTAGGTTCTAGAAGGAGAAGCAAGATACTGGAAATGATGGCTGCCCTCATAGGGACCTGGGATCCAGGGCAGGAAGAAGACTAGTGTTTTATAGAATAGGTTTTTTATGCTGTTTGATATTTTTGCCTTGTGCATGAATTGCTTTTTCAATTAAAAACTAGTTAATTTTTTAAACTATGAAAACATATTAATATACCATCTCAGTTATAATCAGAGCAATGTAAATTAAAACATCAGAGAAATAGGAATTTTTGGGAGGATTTAAAAACTCACAAAGCTCATAGTTAATGAGGATGTAGGGAGAAATGGACTCTTCTGCACCCTGCATATTTTATTCATAGGAATGAGTAGTGATAAAGCTTGCTGAAGAATCAGTTGCCTGTTTTGATATCAAAGACTTCTTTTTAAATTTCCTTGTTTCAATCATTGCATGCCTATGAATTTCCCCAAAGGAGAAATCATAGACTCAGATCACTAGTCATGGTGACGGGGCCTTTCCTCATCATCTAGGAGAAATCACAGACTCAGATCAGCAGCCATGGTGACAAGGGCCTTTCCTCACCCTCTTGACTGATCATTTCTGACTCATTGTCTAAAACAGCAGCACCACGTGGTTTTATTTTGTTGTTCAATAATATTCCAGTAACCAATAGCATAAGTCCCCTGTATTTGTCCATTTGATCCTGAGGTTTCTCCCTGCACTTGTTTTTTCAAGTGCATCGATTCTGAACTACTCAGAGCCCTTGCATTGACAATTGCTACCTTTGGGACCTAGAACATCATATGTTGGTTTCCCCACTGCTTAGGGCAGAGTGGAAGGAGCAGTAGCTTGTTAGCCAATTGACTCAAGGAATCCCTAAAGGTGTTCCCATGGTTGCCGGGCCCACTTTCCATGTTAGAATTAGCAGTGTTCACTTTCACACAGTGGTTCCTGCTGCTCACCCAACACAGGCAATTTCCCCAGAGACCTAAAAAATAATCTCTACTTCCAGAAAAGGATTAAATTTCTTTCTTCTTGAAACAGAAGCCTTCCTGCTGGGTGCATGTCAGTCAAAGTGTTTCTTTCCAGGGGTGTCTGAGACACCTAACTCCTTAAGCAGAGATCCCTGAAGATACTTGCAAGGTACTGAACATAGATCCTAATTGTCCTCATAATGCGTCTTACTGTGAGGGAACCTCTTCACAGAGCAGTGGTAGAACAGGGGGTGCACAGTGTGAATCCTGGGCATGGCTCAGGAACCCCCCACCAGTTTCCCTGCTCTGCCAATGGGGTAGCTATTGCCTGTTTGGGCATGGTCACACATGGATTGCATTTAAATCTTTGCTTTATGTGCCCCACGGAGAAGCAGGTGACCTCTGAGGATTAGAATGTCAGAGGCAGGTTTCCTCAGAGCTGCCAGCAGGGATGCTGATCTCACTGACATGAAACAAGCACTGTTGAACTGTCCCGAAAAGTCAATGTACTACTTCTGTTTGAGGAAAGATGTTCCCAGGTTAGCCTGGTGAGGACTCCCCACCATGGTTCCTACATGGGCTACATAGATATTGGGAAGTATAGGGGAAAAAACAAATTTTAAAAGAATGAAAAGTATGGAGCCGGAGAGATGACTCAGTGGTTAAGAGCACAGTCTGCTCTTCTAGAGGACCTGAGTTCAATTCCCAGCACCCACATGGTGGCTCACAACTGTCTGTAACTTAGTTACAGGGATCTAGCATCCTCACACAGACATATATGCAGCCAAAACACCAATGCACATAAAATAAATAAATAAATAAAATTTTAAAAAGTATCCATGCATACACATACTCCATTCAAAATAATGATTGTTTATGTCTGATGAATTTTTGAGAATCTATTTTTAATATATAATTGGAACTATCTAATGTAACCATATTTATTTCTACTTGTACAATTAAAATGCAATTCTGGGGTCTGGAGAGATGGCTCAGAGCTTAGGAGCATTGACTGTTCTTCCAGAGGTCCTGAGTTCAATTCCCAGCAACCACATGGTGGCTCATAACCATCTATGATGACATCTGGTGCCCTCTTCTGTATACTGTATATATAATAAATAAATCTTTTTAAAAATGCAATTCTAAACTTAATATTTTTTACTCTAAATTTTATTCTATAGCTGGGCGGTAATAGCACACATGTTTAATCCCAGCACGCAGGTGGCACAGGTATGTGTGTGTTCATGTGTGTGTATGTGTGTATGTGTGTGTATGTTTGTGTGTACGTGTGTTCATGTGTGTATATGTGTATGTGTGTGTATAGGTGTGTATGTGTTTGTTCTTGTGTGTATATGTGTGTATGTGTGTTCATGTGTGTGTATGTGTTTGTTCATGTGTTTGTATATGTGTGTGTATATGTGTTCATGTGTGTGTATATGTGTATGTGTGTGTATATATGTGTGTGTATGTGTGTTCATGTGTGTGTATGTGTGTATATATATATGTGTGTGTGTATGCACAACGTGAAGGCCAGAGAACAACTTACAGAAGTCAGTTCTCTCTGAGAGTTGAACTCAGGTTACCAGGCATGACCCTAAGTGTCCTGTCCACTGGGCATTTTGTCCATGTTGCTTCAAGTTTTGTTGTTGGGGTGAGATTCCCTTATTTTAAAATTAAAAATAGCTGTGCGAGATGGTTCATGTTTATAATCCTAGCATTGGGGAGGTAGAGACAGATTAATCAGGAATTCAGAATCATTTCTGGCTATACAGCCAGCCTAGGCTATTTGAGACTATGTTTCAAAAAATAAAATAAAAATTAAATTAATTGGGGCTCAAGAGATCAGAAGTTAAGAACATTTGCTGTTATTCCAGAGGCATGTAGCTTCTGAGATTCCAAGAACAGGGTTCGAAGTTTGCTCGGGTATCCATGGAAATACCACAGCCCGCATCAGCATCTACTCCATCTCTGCCAGCTCCACAGAGTTTTAGGGTGGTCCACAGGTAAGGCCTTCCTTCATCTGCCCAAAGTTTGCCTTAGAGAGAAAACCTCAGAGAGGGATGAGACATTCTTGGAGAAGGCAGCCTCCTCCAAGGGATGCAAGTAGAAAGAAACCCAGCCTCCTCTCCACAGTGGCGTTTCCTCCTGACTCATCTTCTGGCTTCTGGCCTACCTCTCTTCTCCAGCTCCATCACACAGACCACTTCTCCACCCCAGAGATGACTCCCTGAAGCAGACTCCTCACTGGTCGGCTAGACTGCTAAAAGGGGGAGATCTCTTGGGACCAACAGACATTTTACAAGACTAATGTCTTGCTTTATAATTCTGTTTTGGATAGTGATGCCTGGTTCTCATTTTTCACCCTCCATCACTTCCCACCTCACCAGAGCTGCTTCCATCATCTGTGAGCTGTGCTCCTATTTTAAGCCCTAAGAATGAAAACTGAGTTGCCAATGAAACCATGAACAATGAGTTCTTATTTAGGGTTTTGGTTAAAATTTACTGAAAGGCTCTTTTTTAGACTTACTTAAGCACATATTTTTATCATACATCACTCTTGTGCATAGGTAAAAAGGGAAGTAAATTGGCAGTTATTACTAAAACTTCCTTATAGAACAGGCTGGCGCGGGGGCTAATTTATTTCTGAATTCCTTTTCAGCTCAGAGTTGGTCATGACCGTTCCTCCTCCACATTGTCAGTGCCTGTGTGTTTCAAGTGTTGTTGACACAGGAAGGAACCTCTTAACCCAATGCTCCACCACTGCTTCCAGAATTTTCTTCCAAGCTGGTGATGCACAGTCTGCAAGCTATACCTCATAACCTAAAATAAATTGTATTTAGTTTATTGATACTCTCTGTACATATTTGTGTGAGACAGAGGGGCCAGAGCTGCAGCCCACACATACCACAATGTGTGTGAAGGTCAGAGAATAGTTTTCAGGAATCAGTTCTCACTGCCCACCGAGGGCTCTGAGTTCTGGGGATTAAACTCAGGGCATCATGGATCATCTCACTGCCCTAATCCACTACTTTTAAAAATCTAATGGACAGCATTGGTAGAATGTGTCCAGAGCCAGTTTGCCTATGTACACACAGTAACTGCCAATCATGGCTGCTCTCCAGCCAACAGCTAGATATGGCAGTATCTACTGTAGGACACATGCTAATTCCAAAGAAATGTACACCTAGGAAATGATGGCTCTGAGGGAATGTTAAGATTTCTCCTTCATACGCACCTACTGCTGCCTCTAGACAGGTGGTCCTTCAAGTCACCTTGAGAGGTCACATGTTTGGAAAGAATCTGATACTTCCTGGATATATAAATCTTACTATATTGCTGTAACTTTAAAAAAGATATTTTTGTAAATTTCTTATTTATTTTTATGTATCTATGTGAGTATATGCCATGGATGTGTAGATACACGGGGATACCAGAAGATGTTGAATCTCCTGAAATCAGACTTACAGGTAGCTGTGAACTGCTGGACATGGAGCCTGGTAGCCAAACTCAGGTCCTCAGAAGAATAGGCAATGTTCCTAGCAAATGAACCATCTCTCCATCCCCTGATGTGGTGGTCTAGATGCAAATGGTCCCCAATAGACTCACAGGGAGTGGCACTCTTAGGAAGTGTGGCCTTGATGAAGAAAGTGTGTCATTGGGGGTGGGCTTTAAGGTTTCAGATGCTCAAGCCAAGCCCAGGGTCACTCTCTCTTCCTGCTGTCTGCCAGTCTGGATTTAGATGTAAAACTTTTGCTTCCTCTCTTCTTGCATGCCACCATGCTTCCTGTCATGATGACAATGAACTAACCCTCTGAACTGTGAGACAGCCCAGAATAAATGCTTTCCTTATGTGAGTTACCATGGTCACGATGTCTATTCATAGCAATAGAAACCCTAATACACCTAGAAAAGTTTTGGTTTTGTTTGTTTCTTATTTTAAGTGCTGGGAGTTGGGACTTGGGGCCATGTTCATGGCAGAGAAATGCTATAAGGGTCAACAAATAATCTTTAAAAACAAAAACAAACAAACATTAAAAAAATATATTCAAGTCTCAAGTATCCCAAGCTGGTCTAGTACTCACTGAGGATGACTTTGAACTTTTGACTCTCCTTAATCCTTTGGAGTGCTGGAGTTATAGGTGGGAAACACAAATTTTGGTTTTCCAAGATGCTGAGGATTAAACCCAGGGCTTCATGAAAGCCAGGCAAGCATTCCACCAACTGAGCTCCATCCTCAACTCCAGGCCTTGCATTTGGTTGGTTGGTTCAGACAGGATCTCACTACATAGCATAGGCCAGCCTTGTCATCCTGCCTGGCCTCCCAGGGGCTGGGATTACAGATGTGTGCCACTATATCTGGCTGAAAAGGAACCTTTGAACATAAAACTTTGGCTACAATTCTTCCATTTCTCTAGAGAGAATCCTAAAAGAAGGCTTAGATACTTAAAACTGAGGTTGAGCATGTTTTTAATAGACACAAATCATATTTATTAAAGCAGATATGAGGTAGGTGCTCATGTGTACACTGAAAGACTGAAAAACAAAGAATCTTTAAAAAAAAATCCCTGCAAACACCACCCGATGTCCCTTAGAGTCAGGCAGAGGCTAAACAGAAGGCAGAAACCCCAGAATGGACCATATGCAAGATCAGACTGCCCTTGTAGCCACATGCTCCTCTGGGTCTCTAAGCTTGGAGGCAGGAGAATTTGGGGAACTCGGAAAGTGGAATGGAGGGTTCCGACCCTGACTTGCCTGCTTCCCGGGAGTAATACTGAAGACACCAGAGCTCAGAAGGCAGGGTGTTCCACAGAAGACCATCAAAGTGTAGGAGCGAAAAGGACCTCTAGATGAAAGCTGTTACTGTCTCTCTAGGATCCTGTCCTTCCTCCATCACAATAGGCACGGCTAACAGCTAACAATATTCACACACTGGTGAAGTTAACAAGTTTAGCAAGTCAAATAGAAAGACAATGAGTTAGATCATATCAAAAGATGTCTAGGGATAGGCGGCCTCCGGGTTTTACTGGGGCTATTTGGAGGAAAGGTTTCTGCCTTCCACCCTGCTAAACCAAAGCTAGAGCTGTTTGACACCTCATTTGGATGGGCAGGAGTTTGGGATTTTGTTTTGGTTTTGTGCCCTGCAGTACTGAGGACAGAGCCTAGGACTGTACACACACTGAGCAGACACTCCAACTCTGACCTACAACTCCAGATCTCTCTCAGGTTCCGTTAGAAAACAAGAAACAAAAAATAACTAGGGAGGCAGAGGCTGGTGGATCTCTGTGAGCTTGAGGCCAGCTTGGTCTACCTAGGGAGTTCCAGGACAGCTAGGGTTGGGGGGTATCATTAGCCTGTTGTCAGAGTCTATGAAAGCTCACCAGGACACTCAACTACATCAATCACACCCAGGCACCAAAGCATATTTGAGGAAAACAATCACTTAAAAACAATAATGCCAAACTCTACTTGCAAAGGAAGCAAGGAGATATTAGATTAATTCTCTATGATGTTCTAAGATAAACAAAAGATTATGCTTAGAAATTTAAAGTAGGAGGTCTGGGGAGATGGCCCAGTTGGTAAAATGCTTGCTGTACAAGCAATAAGGACCTGAGTTCGGATCCTCAGCACACACATAAAAAGTGTTCAGTCTCATCTGTTCAGTGGTGGTGCATGCTTTTAATCCCAGCACTCAGGAGACAGAGGCAGGTGGATGTCTGTGAGTTCAAGGCCAGCCTGGTCTACAGAAGGAGTTCCAGGACAGCCAGGACTGTTTCATAGAGAAACTATGTCTCAAAAAAAGTTTGGTCTCAAAATATAAGATGGAAGGGCCAGCAAGATGGTTGTGCTGGCAAAGGTATATCTCAATTGTCACCAAACCCAATGATCCGAATTCAATACCAGGGATCCATATAATGGGAGAAGAGAGCCACCCTCTGTAAGCTGTCATCTAATGTCTTCAGATGTGTTGTGACCCACAAGTATCCCCCCCACACACACACACCAAATATAAAAAAAGAAAAACATCAATGGAAGAGTATTCCCCACAGCATCCATTTGTCTACACACATTTACATATACCCATAAACATCTATATAAACACATTTTTAGTGATTTATTTTTTTATTTTATGTACATTGGTGGTTTGCTTGCATATATGTCTGTGTGAAGGTCTTGGATCCTCTAGAAATGGAGTAAGAGACAGTTGTGAGCTGCCATGTGGGTGCTGGGAATCAAACCCAGGTCCTCTGAAAGAACAGTCAGTGCTCTTAAACACATTTTTAAATTAATTAATAGAAACAACCAGAGAGCCCGGTGTGGAAGAATCACATCTCTCATCCCAGCACTTAGGAGGCAGAACCATGAAGATCTGTGAGTTTAAGGCCAGTCTGGTCGGCAGATCGAGTTCCAGGACAGCCAGGGCTACACAGAGAAGCCCTGTCTTAAAAACCCAAAACTAAACAAACAAAAACAAGGATGGGTATACAGCCTATGTAGTATTGCATTCTCAGGTCTCTAGGTGGGGGCCCTAGCACTTGTGAAGCGAGGCAGAAGGATCGGAAGTTTATGGTCATCATTGGCTACTTGGGAAGTTTGAGGCCAGGCTGGGCAATATGAGACCCTTGCTTTAGAGAGTGGGGAGGGAGAAGGGGAGGGAGGAAGGAAAAGAAGAAGGGGGTGGAAATCTCACCCTTGCAAGAACCTGGGTGAACCTGGAGGGCATTATGTTAAGTGAAATGAGTCAGTCATAGTAAGACAATGCTGCATGAGCCCAATTATAAATAGTAAAATCATCTAATTCAAAGTAAAATGGTTGTTACCAGGAACTAGAGCATCGGGGCAGGGATGGACTGGGGAGACGGTGGCCACAGGATACAAAGTATCAATGAGCGTCTGGGACAGGGATGGACTGGGGAGACGGTGGCCACAGGATACAAAGTATCAATGAGATGGAGGAAGGCTGTCAGGAAGTGGAGAGAACAACATGGTGACTGTGTCCCTAACTGAAGGCTGTGTGCTTACAAACTGCCAAGGGCGGGCTTTAGTGTTCTCATACAAACACGTTAATTAGCTTGATTTAGCCACTCAGAGATACAAACATTTGTCTAAAAATTAGGTTGATTCAACATAAATATGTACAGTTTTACTTGTCAATTATGAAAAGAAAGAACAAAAACAGATAAATAGTCTATATTTAATTGCTGTATAGTGATATTCCATACTAAAAATAGAAATCTGAGCCATGGAAATGGCTCAGTGGTTGACAGTGTCTGCTTCTAAGCCTGAAAATCTCCGTTTAGTTAGCCCTGGACCCACCCTAGGTGGGAGGAGAGAACTATTCCTTAAGCACTGTTCTCTGACTTCTTTACATTTGTCATGGTGCCATCGTGTGTGTGTGTGTGTGTGTGTGTGTGTGTGTGTGTGTGTGTGTGTGTGGTGTGTTAGACAAAAAGCTGAGGATAGCGGTAACTTTCCGTTGCAGAATCTGAGGAAGGAAGAGGCAAGCAGTTCTCAGATACTGAGCATCATAAACCTGCCCTGACATATATCTGCACTTACACACACACACACACACACACACACACACACAAATAAACAAAAATTTTAAAGAGTGGTATTTTAAAAAGGAAAAACAGCATGGTGGTGGTGGTAAACACCTTTAATCCCAGCACTTGGGAGGCAGAGGCAGGCAGATCTCTGTGAGTTTGAGGCCAACCTGGTCTACATAGTGAGTCCTAGGACAGCCAGGACTACACAGAGAAACATTATCTTGAGAAATAAAAGAAAGAAGGGGAAGGAGGGAAGGAGGGAGAGAGAGGGGGGAGGGAGGGAAAGAAAATGAGAGAGAGAAAAGAAAGACAGACAGTGTACCTAAAGAGAACAAGTATTAGACTGAACTAATCTAAGTAACCTATTGATTGGTTTGGTCTGGTTTGGTTGCTGAAACAGGGTCTCAAGCACCCTAAGTACCTCAGGATGACCTTGAACTCCTCATCTTTCTGTCTTCCTTCCAGAGTGCTGGGATTACAGGCGTGCATCACTCCTCGATGCTAACACCAGCTTTAACCGCCTCCTCTGGTACCCTGTGTCATTCTGGGTATCTTATGCATGCTGGGCAACACGCCACCACTAAACTACACCTCCATCTATTTGTTTTCAACATAAGATACTAGATAGTAATGGCCAAATTCTGAGATAGAAGAAAGAACTTCATAAACCCAGAATTTTATCCCCATCTGCATTGTCAATTTCAGACCTTTGGGGGCTAAACTGGCTTCACACCTGTGATGGTAACTCTCAATTTCAACCTAATGAGATCTATGATCCCCTGGGAGATGGGCCTCTGGGCATGCCTATAGGGGATTCCCTGATTAGGTTAATTGAGATGGGAAGATCTGGTCCCTGGGGGTGGCTCCATTCCCTGGACTAGGAATCCTGGACTGTATAGGAAGCAGAAAGTGAGGTCGTGATTCTCCGCCTTCTGCTGTGGATGCAATGTGGCCAGCCACTTCTAACTTTTGCCATGTTGCCTTTTCTGCCATGATGGACTGTACCTGCAAAACTGTGAACCAAGATAAGTCTTTTCTGCCTGAGGTGGCTTTTTGTCAAAGTAGTTTATCACAACTGGAAAAGTAACTAAGATGCCATTGAAGAGCCACATGAGTTATTGGAGCACGTAACAGAAAAATAGTAATCTGTAGCAGATACTGCAGCAGACCCCAGAGAACCTGTCTCTTGGTTCTTCCTCCCTCTGACACTCACCCCATGAGTATAACTTAGATCTGGAAAATGCTGTTAGCACTAGAATTCCAGCAAAACATCTGGCTTCCATTTTCTTAGCAGATGTTTCTCCTTTGTGTGTTCAGAGGAAGCCAGCTGATATGTTGTGAGTGGACCATGAAGAGATTCACAAGGCAAAGACCCAAAAGAAGCCAAAGTCTTTTGCAACACACACTTCTGTGTGTGTGTGGTATGTATGTGGTGTTTGTGTGTGTGTGTGGTGTGTATGTGGTGTTTGTGTGTGTGTGTGTGTGTGTGTGTGTGGTGTGTATATGGTGTGTGTGTGTGGTGTGTGTGTATGTGTGGTGTGTATGTGGTGTTTGTGTGTGTGGTGTGTATGTGGTGTTTGTGTGTGTGTGGTGTATGTATGTGTGGTGTGTGTGGTGTGTATATGGTGTTTGTGTGTGTGTGTGTGGTATGTATGTGATGTGTGTGGTGTGTGTGTGTGGTGTGTATATGGTGTGTGTGTGATGTGTATGTGGTGTTTGTATGTGTGTGGTATGTATGTGATGTGTGTAATGTGTGTGTGTGGTGTGTATGTGATGTGTGTGTGTGGTGTGTATATGGTGTGTGTGTGTGGTGTGTATGTGGTGTGTGTGTGTGTGGTGTGTATATGGTGTGTGTGTGGTGTGTATATGGTGTGTGTGTGTGTGGTGTATATGTGGTGTGTGTGTGTGGTGTGTGTGCGTATGTGTGTGTGCCTCACCACTCTTATGGCTCTCAGACATCTGGGACCTGACTGTCTCTCCCTCTTTGGGATTCCCCCAGCTGACATGACTACCATTCTCAGTTTGGTGTTTATCATTCCTTTACTTTGAAAAAAAAAAAAGATAAAAAGATGTTTTAACATGTTTATGAATGCCTGGACAATATGTTCTTTTCTTCTACTTGGTTTAGAATCTTATAAAAAGAATACTATGTATAAAGTTACTCTTCCTGATGCTGGGAGGAAAACCCTGACAGAAAGCCTCTTAGGGGAAGGGTTAGCTGGCTGCAAAGGCTCGCCCCTCCTTTTTCTTTAGTTCCAGACCCCCGCCCTGGGTGGTGTTGTCCACACGCAGGTGGGCTTTCCAGCCTTAGTTAAGCTTGGAGACACCCTCGCAGACATGCCCAGAGGTTTGTAACCTGGGTTGAGTCTATTTTTCTTTTCTCCCTCCCTCCCTCCCCCCTTCCCTCCTTCCTAGTAGTGCCTCTTCAGATTGCTTTCAAGCGCCTATGTAACTGAAGTAGGCCTTGAATTTCTGGATCCCCCACCCATCCTGCCTTCCCCTCCTCAGTGCCGGGACAGTACCACCATGCTCAGTCCATGTGGTAATGGGGCTTGACCCTAGGACCTTATGCACACTAGGCAAGCATACTACCAACTGAACACATCCCCAACACCCTCTCTTCGCCTTTAATCCTAATTCAGTCCAACTGACAAGATCAACCAATGTCCATTTTAAATCTATTTTCTTTTTATTCTCATTATAGTCCTGGCTGGATTCCTAGCTGTTGCTGTTTGGTTCTGCACTTGTTACATCGTCAAAGCTATATAATATCCCAGTGTACAAACATGCCAGACTTTCCAATTTATTCTCCAACAGCTTGAGAAAGCTGGGAAGCTCTGTGTGTGTGTGTGTGTGTGTGTGTGTGTGTGTGTGTGTGTGTGATAGTGGAACCGCTAATCTTTATCTTCTATGGTGTAAACCAACAGATATTCATTAGAGATGAAAACTCTTAAGAAGTAGCATCCATACAGATTTAGAGGTTCAAGTGTAAACATGAGAAGAATCAAAGGGACAGATGTGGTTTCCAGGAAGTGATGGGAGTTGGCAGGAGCTGTGTCTCTCTTAGAGACTCCTACAGAGAGTTCCACTGCTGTACCAGGTGCATGGTGTCCACTGATGCAAGGTGAAGGTGGCAGACACAGAAATATGTAGCTTGTAAACCATTAGTGAAGGAAAATAGACAGAACAAAGAAAGTATGGTCAAGTCCGCATATGACAGAAAACAAAAGAAAAACAGGGGCTACAAGAAAATAATTAGAAAAACCAGAATCTTCATTTCTTAAAATATTTTCTTGGCACAGGTTAATACAAACTGTCACACCCACCATTCCAGAACCTGTCCTTCCTTCCTTTTTTTAATATTTATTTTTTATTTTATGTGAATTGGTGTTTTGCCTGCATGTATAACTGTGTAAGGTGTCAGATCTTGGAATTAGAGACAGTTGTTAGCTGCCATGTGGATGCTGGGAATCGAACTCCGGTCCTTGGGAAGAACAGTCAGTGCTCTTAACTGCTGAGCCATCTCTCCACAGCCCATCCTTCCTTTCTTTCACTTTCTTTCTCTTTTTTTTTTTTTTTTTTTTTTTGTTTCAAAATTACATCTATTGCTTTGTCTGGGAAACCAGCAACAACAAAAAGATTTGGGCTGGAGAGATGGCTCAAAGGGTAAAGTATTTTCTGTGTAAGCATGGGGAGCTAACATAGATCCCAAACACCACGTCAAAGCTAGACCCACCAACACCAGTCTGCAGTCCCATTGCTGAGGGCTTGGAGACAGATGAATCCCTGCAGCTCACTGGCCAGACAGTGATCTGAAGCAATGATCTCTATGTTCACTGAGAGAGCCTGTCCCAAAAAACAAGGAAGCAAGAGACAAAGACATCTTGCTTCAACCCCTGGCCTCCACATACGCATGCTTAGGTACATGCACATGTGCACAAATACATACAACACACAGCCAAAATAAAACAGAACAGATTGCCAAATAAAGAACAGAGTGAACTGAAGAAACAGAGACTCGGTTTCTGTCAATTCCTCATTTGTGACAATGAAGAGGGAGAAGACAAAAGAGCCTCGTTTTCAAATGAGCGACAAGAAAGGATTTTAAAACCTAGAATTTTACATCCAGTTGAACTTTCATTCAACTGTGAGACCATGACTTTAAAAAAAATCTCAACACCCATAGAAAGCCTGAGAAGGCTTGCCACACAAAGATTCACACTGGAGCTAGTTTTGAATAATGTACTTAAATAGTAGAAGAAAGAATTCTGGTCTATTCCAGAAGTAAAATAAGCTAAAATGGTCACTTTTGTCTTTTTAAGTCTAAGGTGAGGTCGGAGATTGAAGGTCAATGATGAAGCAATTCCCTAGCAAGAGGGGCTCTGGGTTTGACCACCCCAGCATCACACACACACACACACACACACACACACACACACAACTAAAAGAAAGTCTTAAGGATAAACATTCTCATATTAACATGATGTGGCTATTCCTTGTTTTAAAGGTTCATTCTATTTGTCTGTCTGTCTGTCCCAGGTCCACATCTGTGCGTTTTCAGGGGCCAGAAAGGGGCAATAGAGCTCTCAGATCTGGAGTTACTGGTATTTGGGGGACTTGGGTTCTGGAATGTGAATTATGATCCTCATAAATGAAGCTCTCAACACCTGAGCCATCTCTCCGCATCTCTCCAGCCTTGTTATTTCTTTTTCTCTTGTGTTGTTTTCCAGGCAGGGTCTCTCTGTGCAGCCCTGGCTGTCCTAGAACTCACTCTGAAGACCAGGCTGCCATCAAACTCAGAGACTGTTGTGAAATAATCTTTTTGTACACTGTGAAGATGTATTACGCTGATTCATTTAAAAAGCTGAATGGGCCAATAACTAGGGAGGATTTCTGGGCAGAGAGGATGCTGGGAAGAAGAAAGCAGAGTTGCCAGGAGACACAGAGCAAGCAGGATGGGCACTATGGAGATGAGTTAATAAAGCCATGAGTGGGGCTGGAGAGATGGCTCAGCAGTGAAGAGCACTGACTGTTCTCCCGGAGGACCTGAATTCGATTCCCAGCATCCACATAGCAGCTACCAACTGTCTGTAATTCCAAGATCTGACACCCTTACACAGTTATACGTGCAGGCAAAACACCAATTCACATAAATAAAAATAAAATATTTTTTAAAAAGCCATGAGTCGGGCTTGAGAGATGGCTCAGCAGTTAAGAGCACTGACT
Source organism: Sigmodon hispidus (assembly GCA_004025045.1). Classification (NCBI taxonomy): domain Eukaryota; kingdom Metazoa; phylum Chordata; class Mammalia; order Rodentia; family Cricetidae; genus Sigmodon; species Sigmodon hispidus. The sequence continues at coordinate 158,969 of PVIH01002109.1, forward strand.
ATTCTTCCAGAGAACCTGAATTCGATTCCCAGCATCCACATGGCAGCTAACAACTGTCTGTAATTCCAAGACCTGACAACCTTACACAGTTATATGTGCAGGCAAAACACCAATTCACATAAAATAAAAATAAATTAAAAAAAAGCCATGAGTCAAAAAGCAATTTAACAGAAACAGGTTAATTTAAGTTATAAGAGCGAGTTAGAAACAAGCCTAAGCTATCAACTGAGCTTTCATAACTAATAAGTGTCCATTGGGAAGCAGATGTCCTGATGAAAAAAATCTCACTAGAGATCCACCTTCCTCTGCCTCCCCAGTGCTTGGATTCAAGGCCTACACCACCACCAACAGGCATGTTACTTACTTCTTTTTTTTTTTTTGCTTTTTTTTATGATTTAGTTTTGAAACACAGTTTTGCAATTTAGCCCTGGCTGGACTCAAACGTACTACACACACAAGGCTGACCTGAAACTGCTCAGCAATCCTCCTGCCTTCTCCAAGGTGCAGCCACTGCAAGCACGTGGAACTGGAAATATTGTAATTGTTTATATTTGTTTATTTAATTTATTTGCATATGGGTTGTGCATGCATGGTAGAGGCATGTGGAGATCAGCAGACAATTCTCAGAAATTGTTTCTCTCTACTGTGTGGAACTTGGGGATGAAACTCAGATTATCAGGCTCAGCATAGTTTACCAGCTACGCCATCTCACTGGCCTCAAGACTTCAATTATTTAATAAAAAAGAAGGAGGGGGGGTTGATGGTGACTCATGCCTTTAATCCCAGCACTCAGAAGCAGAGGCAGTTGGATCTTTGTGAGTTACAGGACTGCCAAGGCTACACAAAGAAATCCTATCTCAAAAAACAAAACAAACAAACAAAACAAAACAAACAAGGAAAGAAAGAAAAAAAGAGATTTAACTGAAGAAATAACTGGGAGGTACTAAGTGTGCACCTTATCTCAGCTATTTAGGAAGGTGAGGCAGAAGGATTATCTAAATTTAGGGATTTGAAGCCAGCCTTGCCAACATGTAAAGAGAGAAAGAGAGAATGAGAATTCTTCCAATTACATTAATAGCATAAATGAATTTAAAAGATTTAAAGTTGCCCCAGACAGCGAGGTCTTCAACGTGGACCTGAATCACGAGAATAAAGTTCTTGCTCAAAAGAAAGAGAGAGGATGGAGAGATGGCTCAGTGGGTAAGGGTGTGAGGATCTGCATTCAAATTTCCAGCACCCACATAGAAGCTGAACATGGCTTCGGATGACTAGAACCCAGGGTTTCTAGACATAGACAGGTGGATTCTGGGAGCACACTTAGCCAAAACATAAAGCTTCGGGTCCCCATGAGAGTCTCTATCTCAAGGGAATGAGATGTAGAATAACAGAGGATGCCTAGTGTTCTCTATGGCCTCTGTATGTGTGCACCCCTCTCCCATACACAGTTAAAGCAAAAGCCCCCAACACAATGAACTAGGCCAGGTGAGGTAGTACTTAACTGTAGATCCAGAAAGATAGCGAGTTGGGCTTGGAAGGTGCTCGATAGTGGAGCACCGCTTAGCTCGCAGGAGGCTTCCGTTCAGTCCCCAGCAGACAAAAAAGACAGTGAAGTGCATATCGGATTTCTAAAAATCCCAGCTATATGCTTTTTACATACAGTCGACTAGACTATAAGGATACTTGGATGTTGGAATAAAAAGGAGAGAACCAAGGCTGGAGAGATGGCTTGGTGGTTAAGAGTACTAGCTGCTCTTCCGGAGGATCTAGCTGGATTCCCAGTACCAAGAGAGCAGCAGCCCACTAGCATCTGCTGCTTCAATTCAAGGGGGAATCTACTGCCCTCTTCTGGCCTCTATGGACACTGCATGCACGTGGTGTGCAGAAATACATACAGGCAAAGCACATTTACAGATAAAAAGAATTAAAAAAAATAGAGCCAAACACTATGTCACATGTTTTTACTCCCAACATTGGTTGACAGGAAGGAGATAAATATGGAAAAGGTCTCATCAAACAAATATAAATATGGTAGCAAATGCCTAGAGGCAGGAGGAGCTGGCAGTCTAGACAGCATGAACTCAAAACACCAAACAGAGAAATAAATGTAAAGGTATGTAATCATATGCGTATTAGATACAATGGTCTTTTAGCCACAGAACATTGTTACAAATGAGCAAACTCACTCTATTATGATGAATGACGTCTTTCTCCAGGAAGTGGTAGCAATTCTAAACTTGTGTGCACCTAATAAAGTATATGAGGCAAAAAATTGATAGAGCCATGAGGAGCGATGCCTAATGTATGATCCGATGGGAGATTTCATGGATTGCTCCTAAGTGAGTCGGACGGCAGAAAAACTGCCAAACAGATCTGGATAGCAACATTAGCAAGTTTGGCTCTAAGGAATAGAGAGAGCTCTGTCTGCATCCATCAGTGGGAGGAACAATCGCTTTTTCTCATTCACACATGAAACACTGACAAAAATTAAGGAAACTACAACCTTCAATACATGGGGAGTAGATGGGTCATTCTGTCTGAACAAAACGTAGCGAAGTTAAAAGTTAAGTAAAAATTTAAAATCCACCTCAAATGGTGATTTCTAGAGGTTGGGAAGGGGTCCAGGAGTGAGTGTAAAGGGAGCCGGGCTTGACTGATACCTGCTGACATGTACTGAAATATCATTCATTCATGTGTGCAATTAGTATATGGTAACCAACACCCAGAGTTTAGCTGTCTACATCTGAGGTCTCTGCTACCGTGATGGACACCATACCAAAAGCACCGTGGGGAGGAAAGGGTTATTTCACTACAGCTTCCGGGTCACCATGGTAGTCTTGCTTCTGGCTTTCTCTGTTTACTTTTTGTACATTCAGAACCAGTAGCTCATGGATGGCATTGCCCCCACTGCGCTGGGCCCTTCATCATCAATCAAGAGAATGCCCCACAGGCTTGTCTTCAAACCAGTTCTTCTCATTAGAGGTTTATCTTCTCAGATGACTTTAGCTTATGTACATTGACAAAAAAACTAATCAACATGTGGATAAAAGAAGTCCTTAATGGAACTGAACACGGTAGCACATGCCTTTACTCCCAGCATTTGAAAGACAGAGGCCGGAAGAAAGAACTGGGTGAGTTGGAGGCTAGCCTTGTCTACATAGCGAGCTCCAGACCAACTAGTACCACATAGTAAAACCTTGTCTCAAAAAAAAAGTTCTTATGGGGCTGGGTGCCATGACTCATTCCTATAATTACAACACTTGGGAGGCAGAGGCAGGTAAATCTCTGTGAGGCAAAGGTAGGAGAATAACAATTTCAGGCCCGGCTGGACTAATACTATGAGCTTCTATCTCAAAATAACCAAAGAAAGCTACAAAGCAGAAAGAACTAGAAGCAGTGGTGTGGACTGGAAGAAAGTCAAGATACAGAAATTATCGATTAAAAATAATAAACTGAAATTTTAAATATTTTTCAGAAATATTTAATGCTATGATATGGATGGATAAAACAAGATGAGAGAGGGGAGCTGCTGGATTAAGGGGCTGCTGGGGTGAGAAGCAGGTGCACAGGAGGGTCCCAGCCCAGCATGAAAAGTCAGAGCACAAGCAGAGTACGAAAGATGTCCCCAGTGGAGGGGCAGCCCGTATGGACTGTCACAATACATCGGGGCTGAAGTGCAGACAGGGGCACTACGCAGCCTAGCACAGGGGAGCCACACAAGGGTTTCTTCCAGGGAGGTGACCTTTCTTGCAGAGACAAAGGCTAAAAAGGGCGAGAGACTCTTAGGAAGAGGTGGCCCCCGAGGTGACACAGTGTTGGCACATCCGAGGGTAACCGTCAAGTAAGATCAGGAATGCGAAATGTATCACTGTCTAAGGATGAAGTCTCAAACATGAACCAGAAAAGCTCATAGGGCTGGGTTGAAATTTAAGGATCATGTGAATCATGATTTTTGGTTTAGAGAGAGAAATAAATGTAGATATATATTTATATCCTGAGTTTTGTCCACTGAAACGTCCTGGGTTGGGAGAAGCAACACCAAGTTTAACACACACAGGGTCAGATTCGCAGAGCAGCAGAAGGCTTACAGAGCTGGGACAGATATCACAGTGCACTCAGAGCCCAGCCATGCCAGCCCCAGTGAAGGGGCTGCTGAACACCCAGGACAGTCTTTAACAGCCATCACAAAATACACCCTTAAAACCAAGGGACGGGGCTGGAGAGATGGCTCAGCGGTTGGGAGCACCGTCTGCTCTTCCAGAGGACTCAGGTTCAATTCCCAGCACCCACATGGCAGCTAACGACTGTCTGTAGTTCCAGTTCCAGGCAAACACCAAGGCAAATAAATAAATAAATAATGGATAAATAAAGTTTAAAAAAAATTAAAAAAAAAAAAAAAAAAAACAAGGGACATGACAGGTGGTTGTGATGCACATCTTTAACCCCAGCACTGCAGAGACAGAGACAGGTAGATCTCTATAGACTCTCAGTCTATTGAGGGAGTTCCAGGATCCACAGCTGTTGCACAGAGAAACCCTGTCTCAATACATACACACATACCATAAAACAAGTGGTCTCAGGATCAGAGTTTCTTCAAAAGAAACTGAATGTGTATCCAAAACAAAACCCGAGGCTGTTGTTTAGTTGGTAGTAAAGGAAAGCCCTGGGTCATATCCCCAACACTAAATAACAGTGGCTGTAGTCTGTAACCTCAGAGAAATGGAGGCAGGGGAATTAGAAATTCAGTGTGATCCTTCAACACTGAAGACTATTTAAAGAGAAAAATTTGTTTTTGTTTTTGAGATAGAGTTTTTCCGTGGAGCCCTGCCTGTTCTGAAACTTGCTCCATAGGCCAGGCTGGCCCCAAACTCAGGGATCTGCCAGTCTCTGCCTCACCAGTGCTGGGATTAAAGGTGTACACTACTACACCCAGTTCCAAAGAAAATTTTTAAATAGCCTGTGAACCTGGAGGAGACTCTTGGCATATCTGAGGCCAGCCTAGGCTATATAGTTAAGTTAAAGACCAGCCTAAGCACCAGGGGAATCGGTACAGAGTGCCTTTAATCCCAGCGCTCTGGAGGCAGAGGCAGGCAGATCTCTAGTTCAAGGCCAGCCTGGTCTATAAAGTAAGTTCTAGGACAGCCAGAGCTACACAGGGAAACCTTGTCTTAAAAAAAAAAAAAAATCTAAGCAAAAATGAAAGTCTTTACACACACACATATGAATGAATAATGCATTAAAAGTGAAGAAAATTTGAAATTCAACTTTCTAAGTCATTATAGGAAAAGGAGCAAATTAAACTCTAAGTAAAGGAAATAAGAAAAGAAATCGATGGGATAGAAAACAGACACGCATTAGAGAAAAAAAAATCAATGCACCTGAAAGCTGCTTCTCTGTCAAGATCGATGGCATTGATAAACCTCTAGATAGATTGATCGAGAAAAGAAAAAGGGAGATGCAAATGATCAATATATGTTGATTGGAAGTAGCTTCTTCATAGGCTAAACACTCACATAATTCCAGAGTTAAAGCTACAAAAAACAGGTTTCTTAAAAAGCCTGCTGTTCACCCGCCCCACTGTGTTTTCATTTGGTTATTTGTGCATTCTCTTTCCATTGTTAGCATTAGAATATTCATAAATAAATAGGGCTGATGGGGTGGCTCAGGGGGTAAAGCTCTTGTCACATACTCTAGCGACCTGAGTCAGTCCTGGAAGCCCACACAGAGGGAGAAAACTGACTACAGAGCTGTCCTCTGGCCTCCATATGCATAGACCCTGAATCACACACACACACAATTAATAAGTATATTTTAAAAAGAAAATGGGTGAGTAGGGAGTGTCTTTGCACAGTTGTTTTAAGGGCCGATGTGTCTCCCACACAGGATTGTTGGGAAAGGCGCAAGATTCTTATGTTGTAGTTGTGGGCCTTGGTGAAGCCAGCCTGTACTGCCAGCACTCGGCAGGATGCTTGCCAAGAGATGTAGGCTAGCCTGAGCTGCATCATTAGACTCTGCCTCAAAAACAAAAACCCCCACACATGGGGATTTCTGTGATACTGTCAAATATAATTAATATGCTTAAATAAAAAAGTCTTCCTCTGGTCCAAAAATAGATGCCAGTGTATGCTCAATAGATCAGTGAATGTAGTCATGACCGATAAATATCACAAAGAATTCCTAAAGGGCCCTGATGCCGCAGAAGAGGCCATCCAAATTAGCTTTCCAGCCTACTCCTCAGAATTCTGTTTTAGACCCCAAAGATCCACTTGATAAAGACTTTATCATGCAGGCAGCATAGTTTGTGACCAAAGGACAGTGTGCATCTTCATATGGCAGACTCTTCAGAAAGTTTTCATAGGCTGTCTACTTCTGTCGTCCCTTGGATTCAGGAAGCATTCTGCAACTTTCCCTGGGGTGATACCCCCACACAGCAGAAAAGCAGACAACAATCAAAGAAAAGAGTGCTACCCAAGTCTAGCTTGGGGAACCAATGAGCTTTCTACAGTTCCTAATAGGAGATGGATGAATCAAACAACTACATTACTGACAAACCCACCCCGATACAGGTGATGACTGATAATAGCTGCACCCATGAAGCACCCTGCCCAACTTGCATTTGCTCCATCAGAGCTTTCTCTCTCCAGCAGATGTGTGCACATGTGCACACACACACACACACATGCACACACACACACACACACACTGGGATGTGGAGTTTTTCATCAGGACCACCAGCTAGCTCCCAAATAAACAGAGACTTAATATTAATTATAAATGATCAGCCAATAGCTTGGGCTTGTTACTAACTAGTGCTTACAACTTAAATTAGCCCAAATTTCTTATCTAAGTTCTACTATAAGGCTCATAGCTTTTCATGGCTTGTTTCCTCATTTTCTACATGTCCTGTTTCCTTTGTGTCTGGCTGGAGACTCCTCCAACTCTGCCCTTCTTCCCATCATCCTCCTAGTCTGGCTTCCCCCACCCAATCTCTTCCTGCCCAGCTATAGGCTAATCAGCTCTTTATTAACCAATGAAAGTAATACAAATTTACAATGTGCAAAAATTGTTCCATAGTAATACACTGCCTGTATAACCTTGGGGTTATACCTATATAACCTGAAACCATATGACTTATGAGTTTCATCAGCTCCCTGAGTCTAACAGGCCTCTCCTTCCTTCAAGAGGGAAGGCTCCAATTCAGAGGAAATACCTACATTAAATTGTTTACTCGAAAAATCTTCATTAAAACTATGGTTACAGACTGGGAGTGGAATTCCTTGGTAGAGTATATTCTTAGTATGCTCAAAACTCCAGGTTCAATCCCCAATGCCATAAATAAATATACTATATAGTCTTTTGTTTTATCTTCACAAAGTATAAAAGAGTTGCAATTATAGTGAGATTATGATGTTACATTATAAATAATTGTCCTGCCTATCGGTTTAATAAAAATGGTGATTGGCCAAAGGCAGACAGGAAGCATGGGTGGGACCACCAGACTACGAAAACTCTGGGAACAGGAAGAACAGAGAAGAGATGCCACAGAGACATCACAGAAATGCCAGGAGATACAGAGGAAAGAAGTGGAAATGCTGCCAAGAAAGGGTGCCAAGCCGCATGGCTGAACAAGATAAGAATCACCGGTTGAGTTAATCATGAAGGAGTTAGCAAATTATATGTCTGAGTCCTGGGTCGATCAGCATAAAATTAATGTAAGCATCTGTGTGTTTCTGTGGGACTGTGAAACTGCAGATCAGAACCTCAGGGCTAGACTGGAAAGTCTGGGCCAGAAACCTATTACAACATGCAATAGTGTCTAAGTTATTGTTTTATTGCTATGAAGAGACACCATGACCTTGGAAGCTCTTCATTTTGGTTTTGCAGAAGTTTCTCTGTATAGACCTGACTGTCCTGGTGCTCACTCTATAGACCAGGGTGTCTTCAAACTCTGAGATCCACCTGCCTCTGCCCCCTAAGTACCAGGCAACTCATAAAAGAAAGCATTTAATTGGGGTCTCATTTACAGTTTCATAGGGTTAGTCTATAATCACCATGTTGGGGTGGTAGCTTCAACACCATGGTGGCAGACAGGCATGGTGCTGGAGCCATAGCACAGAGCTGAGAACTTTACATCCTGATTCATAGACATTAGGCAGAGAGACTGGGCCTGGTATGGACTTGTTTTTTGTTTTTTTGTTTTTGAGACAGAGTTTCTCTGTGTAGCCCAGGTTGTCCTGGAATTCACTCTGTAGACCAGGCTGGCCTTGAATTCAGATATCCATCTGCCTCTGCCTCCTGAATACTTAAGATTAAAGGTGTGTGAGACCACTGCCTGTCCTGGTGTGAATTTCTGAAACCTCCCAGTGACACACCTCCTCCAGCAAGGTCACACCCACTCCAATGAGGCCACACCTCCTGAGTCTTTCTTTTTTTTTTTTTTAACTTTATTTATTTATTTGCCTTGGTGTTTGCCTGGAACTGAAACTATAGACAGTTGTCAGTTGCCATGTGGGTGCTGGGAATCGAACCCGGGTCCTCTGGAAGAGCAGACAGTGCTCTTAACCGCTGAGCCATCTCTCCAGCTCCTCCTGAGTCCTTCTTAAACAGTTCACCAACTGGGGGCTAAGCATGCAAACATGAGCCTATGGTGGGAGAAATTCTCATTCAAACCACTACAACTCTAGCACACACACAAATACATTTAATAAATACCTTTAATTATTTGATGTCATTATTGCCCTCAGTAGCCATGTGGTGACTTCTGTATCTAGTGACAGCCATTTGTAATGATTCCTGATTCTGCTGTGGTTATGTAAACACTGGCATGGCTTGAACCAGTTGCTTGAATTTCTTTTCAATTTTAAGGTAATAGTGCTCTACAAACAACTTATACTTGATGTAGTATAATAATATATTATGTATCTGATGAAGTTTGCCTGAAGATCGGAAGACAGAATCAGCCACAAATTTAGCCATGACGGTCAGGGAGTGGTGACACACGCGTCTATTAATCCTAGCACCAGGAAGTTTGAACCAGGAAGTGATATTTCAGGGCAGAGAAAGGTTTTATAAGGTGGGAGGAGACAGTTCACACCTTCCCTTCCCTTTTGGCTGAGAAGTTGGCTGGGTGAGAAGTGGCTGTGGCTTGTTCCTCTGTCTCTCTGATCTTTCAGCTTTTCCCAGATATCTGGCTGTTGTAAATGGTTTAGGCCTGGACCAGGCCTGAACTAGAGGTTTAGTCTCACTCTCGGCCCCGCTTTGCCTCAAATAATCACCCACAGGCTTATATTATTTTTACGCTGACTGATCTAGGACCCAGGCATATAATTTGTTAGCATTTGCTCTCAATCTAACCCATCTTGTTCAGCCGTGTGGCTTGGTACCTTTTCTCAGAGCAGCATTTCAGCTTTTTTCTTTTGAGTTGGCTTCCGTCTCCTCATTGCCCATCCCTCTAGTGTCTGTCTGGAGTCTGTATTGCCTGGCATCTGTGTCTCCTCTGAGATGTTCCTGAGTTTTCTTAGCCTTTTAGTTCTGCCTACACTTCCTGTTTGCCTTTGGACAATCAGCCTTTTATTAAACTCATAGACGGGACAAATATTTGCATTACCAGCATAATCCACTACATTTCCCCCTTTTCTCTCTTTTTTAAAATTATTTTTATTATTTTATGTTCACTGATTTTGCATGCATGTCTCTGATTGCCAGATCTTGAAGTTAGAGACAGTGATTAGCTACCATGTGGGTGCTGGAAATTGAACCTGGGTCCTCCAAAAGTGCAGTCAGTGCTCTTAACTGCTGAGCCATCTCTCCAGCCCCCCTTTTTCTCTTTTTAAAACAAGAACCCCAAATCTAACATCTTTTTTTCATTATCTTTTTTTTTTTTAAAAAATGTTTTTTAACACTTTTATTTATTTATTTGCCTTGGTGTTTGCCTGGAACTGGAACTACAGACAGTTGTTAGCTGCCACATGGGTGCTGGGAATCGAACCTGGGTCCTCTGGAAGAGCAGACGGTCCTCTCAACCGCTGAGCCATCTCTCCAGCCCCTTTTTTCATTATCTATAACGACTTATACCCAGCACATAAACAAACACAAACATCTATAATCTATTTTTTGGAAATGTGGGCGTAGATCTCTAGGCTACTTAAACTCATAGGCAAGACAACTATTTGCATTACCACCATAATCCCACTACATCTGGCTCCAGGTTTTTATTATAAGATCAATTAGGATTCATGTAATAATGAAGAATTGCAGCCTCTAGGCCTTGTTTTTTAAAATGTGTTTAATTATTAATGTGAGAAGAAATATCCTAGGGTCAGCAAGATGCAGTAGGTGAGAGCCCCCAATACACCAGCCTGATGATCTGGGTTCAGTCCCCCAGAAGTGGAAGGAGAAGCCTCACATGGTTGTGCACACCTTTAATCCCAACACTCAAGAGGCAGAGGCAGACGGATCTCTGAGTCTGAGACCAGCATGCTCTACCAAGCAAGTTCCAGGACAGTCAGGGCTATGCACTATGCAAAGAAACATTGTCTCCAAAAACAAACAAACAAAAAAAAAGAGGAAGGAAAGAGAGACCGAATTCTGCAAGTTTCCCTCTGACCTCCACATAAGCATCTCCACAAACACACCCCATCATCATAAGTAATTTTAAATATAAAAAAGAAAAGAAAAATTTATAGCAATCTCCTTTATACATGTACTTGATGAGACCGATGGGAAACAGGAAAGAGACCATCCTGGGCAATAGAAGCTGCTAAGAACATGGGCTGGACTCTTCCTGGCTAGGATTGTCTATTTATATATGAGAATTTTCCAAAGTCCTGAACTATTGTTTACAAAAACAAGAAGTTGCAGTGTCTGCTGCATGGTACAGTGATCACAGATAACAGTAGAGTACAGAATATTCCAAAAAGCTAGGAAAAAGGACTCTTATTTTTTGCAGTTCTGAGCCTTGAAGCAGAGTGTCACATCTGCCAGGCAGACCTGACCAGACCTGACCTGATTGACTGATTCATTCATCCATTGATTCACTGATCCATTGATTGAGATGGAATGTGGGTAAGTCACCCAGCCTATCCTTGAGTTCCTTCTACAACAGCCCAGGTAAAAGCTTGTGATCCTCCTGCCTCAGCCTCCAGAATAGCTGGGGTTATATTCCTGTACTACCAGGCCCAACTAAAAGAAAAGAGTTGAATAGCTTTATCAAAAAGAAAATGATATTTTCAGAGCTACTTAAGAGTTGAACATTACAGAGCTCAGGGGTTAAAGGTGACTACTAGGTTCAGTACCAAGCACTCACATGGCAGCTCCCAACTACATGTAACTCCAGTTCCAGGGGACCACACACCCTCTTCCGACCTTCTCACTCTCCTCCAAGCACATGGTTTTCATTCATGCAAACTCACACATATACACAAATCAATCTTTTTAAAACTATTTGAGGGCTGGAGAGATGGCTCAGCGGTTAAGAGCACCGTCTGCTCTTCCAGAGGACCTGGGTTTGATTCCCAGCACCCACATGGCAGCTAACAACTGTCTGTAGTTCCAGTTCCAGGCAAACACCAAGGCAAATAAATAAATAAAGTTTAAAAAAAAAAGTAGTTAAAATAAAAAAAAAAGAGCATTGGCTGCTCTTCCAAAGGTCCTGAGTTCAATTCCCAACAACCACATGTGGCTCACAACCATTTATGATGACATATGGTGCCTTCTTCTGTATACTGAATACATAATAAGTAAATAAATCTTTAAATATATATATTTGAACATTGCACACTTATAATAAATATTGATGCCTACATCAATTTCTGCCCTCCACATATATATACACTTTCACAAATGTAAATGTGTATGTCTGTCTGTCTGTGCACCATGTATGTACAGGCACCCATGGAAACCAGAAGGGTGGAAGGTGCCCTGAAATTAGACTTACTAGGTATGGGCACTGGGAACCAAACCCAGGTTCTTTGCAAGAACAGCAAACACTCTAACCCACAAAGTCATCTCTCTATCTTCCCCATTTCCTATTCTAATTGAGCCTTTTATTTTCTTTAAAACTCTGTGTGGGGGCTGGAGAGTTGGCTCAGCGGTTAAGAGCACTGACTGTAATTCAGGAGGGCCTGAGTTCAATTTCCAGCATTCATGTGGCAGCTAACAACTGGATCTGACACCCTTACACAGTTACATATGCAGGCAAAACACCAATTCACATAAAACAAAAAAAATAAATTTTTTTTTTTAAAAAAAACTCTGTGTGGGGCTGGAGAGATGGCTCAGCGGTTAAGAGCACCGTCTGCTCTTCCAGAGGACCTGGGTTTGATTCCCAGCACCCACATGGCAGCTAACAACTGTCTGTAGTTCCAGTTCCAGGCAAACACCAAGGCAAATAAATAAATAAAGTTTTAAAAAAAAAAAAAAAAAGAAAAAACTCTGTGTGTGTGTATCTATATGGTTTTTTTTTTTTTTTTTTTTTTTTTTTTTTTTTTTTTTTTTTTTTTTTTTTTTTTTTTTGGTTTGGTTTTTCAAGACAGGGTTTCTCTTATACCCCTTATAGCCCTGGCTATCCTGGAGCTCTCTCTGTAGACCAGGCTAGCCTTGAATTTACAGAGATCTGCCTGTCTCTGCCTCCTTGGTGCTGGAATTAAAGGCGTGAACCACTACTTCCTGGCAAAACAATGTTTTAGAGTGTATAGGTTCCATCCATCCCTCTCAATCCCATTGCTAAGCTATCTTTGTTTTTAAAAAGAATTTTTTAAATATTTATTTTTATTTTATGTGAGTTGGTGTTTTGCCTGCATGTGTAACTGTGTAAGGGTGTCAGATCTTGGAATTACAGACAGTTTGTCAGCTGCTATGTGGATGCTGGGAATCGAACCCAGGTCCTCTGGAAGAACAGTCAAGCACTAACTATCTTAACCCCTTTGTATTTTGATTCCTGATCTTGCCTTTGTTTCTAAGAGTAAACACAGGCAGCGTTTGATGTCTGGGCTTAGGACTGGACCCTATGACTCCCTTTGTAGACTACCAGGGTAGCTGTAAAGTACTTTCAGGCCTTTCCCCTGCTGACTGTCCCCGCCCTCAACAGAGCCATACCATCAGGCTCACTCTCTGGGGAGATCTTTCCTTAATGTTTATACTTCATGCAGAGTTCCATAATTTTGTTTATTTTCTGAAAATAGCTTTTTTCTTCAAATTAATTCTTGCTTTATTTTTAAATTCACTCAGTTTTTATGTCCTTAACACTGATGCCCAACTCCCAAGCTGCCTAGATACTTCAACGATATCAGGGAGCGAATCAGTTTGGTTTTTTTTTTTTTTTAATTATTTGTTTTTATGTTTTGTTTCATTTTTTTTCCCAGAGTTTTTTGAGATACAATTTCATGTAGCTCAGATTGGTCTCCCTCTACCTGCCTTTACTGCTGAAATACAAGAATAATAAATATATACCACCACACCTAACTAATAATAATTTTTCTAGATTTTTAATTTTTTTTTTTTTGAAACAGAGTTTCTCTGTGTAGCTTTGGAGTCCATCTTGGAACTCAGCTCTATAGACTAAGCTGGCCTCAAACTCAGAGATCCGCCTATTTCTGCCTCCAGAGTGTTTGAATTAAAGGTGTGCACCACCACCGCCCAGTCTTAATTTTTTGTTTTATAAGTGTTTTACCTGCATGTATGTGTGGGCACCTGCTGCCCTCCGAGGCCAGAAGAGGGCATTAGATGGCCTGGAGCGGGAACTGCAGCCATGTGCATGCTAGGAACTGAACCCAGGTTCTCTAGAAGAACACCATTGCTCTTAACTGCTGACGTGTCTCTCCAGCCCCTCTTCAGCCATTTAAAAAGTACATTTTGGGGGCTGGAGAGATGGCACAGCGGTTAAGAGCACTGATGGCTCTTCCAGAGGACCGGGGTTCAATTCCCAGCACCCACATGGCAGCTCACAAGTGTCTGTAGTTCCAGGAAACCCAACACCCTTCACAGACTCACATGTAGGCAAACACCAAGGCAATTAAATAAAAAAATAAAAAAAAATACATTTTGGCAGGGCCTGGTGATTCATAGCTCACCCACTCCCCATGCCCTTCAGTGTGGTAGTGGTGGTCATAGTTTTGAAACAGTTTCGCTATGTTACAGCTCTGGCTGGCCTGGAACTTCCAGAGATATATTTGCCTCTACCTCCATTGTGCTAGTATTAAAGATGTGTATCACAAATTGGTGACATCAAACTGGAGTTCACTCCTGCAATCCCAGAACTTGAAATGCTGAGGCAGAGGCTTGGCATGCCTTTCAGAGATTTTAGAATGAGACCCCATTTCAAAGCAAAACAAACAATTGTTAACATCATCCTGGGTCCATCCTCATTTGATTCCAGTCTATTTCTGCCTCCTCTGGCTCCACCTCCTTTGCTTAGGAGTCCCAAAGGTCTCTTCCACAGTCTCTGATGCCATGGGACCTGCCAGGTCTCATAGTAGCATGCCTAGATACACAAGAAGTTGGCAAGGATTGTGTCAGGATAACATCTGCCCCTCCGATTAGGTGGTACTGCCTCCATTTTTACTGACAGAAACTCAAGCTCAGAAAGGCATTACAACCCAGTCCGTTGTGTGTGTGTCTTATATTGTGGCCTGATTATCCCCAGTTTCGTCCATTTTCCTAGATGTGATTTCTTTTTCTTTTTTTTTTAAATTTTTATCTATGTATTTTTATTTATTTGCCTTGGTGTTTGCCTGGAACTGGAACTACAGACAGTTGTGAGCTGCCATGTGGGTGCTGGGAATTGAACCCAGGTCCTCTGGAAAAACAGTCAGTGCTCTTAACCGCTGAGCCATCTCTCCAGCCCCCCTAGATGTGATTTCATTCTTTGTGGCTAAGTAGTGCTCCACTGTGTATGTACATATAACATTTCCCCACTACTCAGAAAGGCCAGCAGAAGGATCAAGAATTGATGCAGGTGACTGGATGGATACATTTATTTGCTGCACAAAAGCATGAGAACCTGAGTTCAGATCTCAGCACACAAACAATAATCTGGGGAGTGAAGCTGTACACACCTGTAACGCCAGCACTTAGGAGAATGGAGACATGAAGATCACTGGGACTCACTGGCTAAGAGTCTAGATGAAAATCACAAGTTCCAAGTTTGGGGAGAGACACTGCCTGAAAGGAATAAAGCAGAGAGTGATAAAAGAGGACATTCCTTGCACGCACAGTCGTGAGCACAGTCGTGAGCACACGCACACCACACATGTACATTGGCAAAACTAAACTCTAAGAAAGAGAATTTGAATTCTTAGATAGTAGAGGCTCCATTACAGGATCAGATTTGCTTCTAGAGTGACATGTCATTTTGGGCGACTGCAGTATAATGGAATAGAAGCTACTGAACTCACATTTAAGTGAGTGAGCAGACACAACAATATGTCATATTAGGAGAGATCATGTATTGTACAGGAAAGTGGGGCGGGTGCTATAGGGAGCAGAGTCTCACGGAGTGACTGAGGAAAGGATTTCTAAAAAGGTGACTAGTGCAGGGATCTAGACTAAACACTGGAGTGAGTCATCCAACATCAGGTGGGAAACGGAAGGAATGGTCAATGAAGACTTGGAGATGCCTGGTCCTGAATTAAAGCAAGAAGAGTTGGAGAGATCCTAGATGTACAGCATCTTCAGCTAATTGTCACAGTGATATAAAGTCTGACTGGCAACAGGTGTTGATGGAACAGCAGCAATGAGCTTAAAAAAAAAAAAAGGAGGTGAGTCGGGTGAGTGTCCCCGCACCCATGAAGCAGGAGACCACCAAGGGTTCTAGGCCTACATGGGCTACATACTCTCTAAAAGGTACTACATACTCTCTAAAAGGCATGGTGGCTAACACCCCGCACCCATGAGGCATGAGACAGACAGATTACCAAGGCTTTAAGGCCAGCGTGGTCTACATAGTGTGTTCCAGGACAGTCTGGACTACTGAATAGCGAGACTGTCACAAAAACAAAACCTGGGGTTGGAAATAACTCAGTGATGAGGAGCACTTGCTGCTCTTCCAGATGGCTCCGGGCCACCCGGGGCCTCACAATCATCTGCAGCTCCAGAGATCTGCCCCATCTTCTGGCCTTCATGGGCATCAAGCATGCATGGGGTACACCTACACACACAAAGGCAAAACACTTATACAAGTGAAAAAATGGGGGGGAAACTAAAACAAAGCAAACATGAAAAACAAACCAAAACAGCAGCAAAAACAAATAGGGGTAGAAGCCTAGCAAGGCAGCTGAGGAGGGGAAGGCACTTGTGAGCTAAATCCACATGATGGAAGGAGAGAACCGGATCCTGCAAACTGTCCTCTGACCCCGACATGTGTCATGGCAAGCGCATGCGTACACGCACACATGCGCAAGACAAAAAAAAAAAAAAAAGGATGAGTGAACAAATTTAATATTTTTAAAATAAGGTAGTTAAGGAGCACAATGCTTAAGAAATAACTCTAGGGGCTGGAGAGATGGCTCAGCGGTTAAGAGCACCGTCTGCTCTTCCAGAGGACCCGGGTTCGATTCCCAGCACCCACATGGCAGCTAACAACTGTCTGTAGTTCCAGTTCCAGGCAAACACCAAGGCAAATAAATAAATAAATAAATAAATAAATAAATAAATAAATAAATAAAAAGTTTTTTTTTAAAAAAAAAAAAAAAAAGAAATAACTCTATTCCTTTCTTTAGCGCTGAAGATAGAGTCCCGTACCCCACCCATGCTCAGCAAGTGGTCTACCATTGCCTGCACCCCAGCCCAGCACCCTACACAAGAACTGAGAGCCAGAAAAAGGCAGAACCTTGGCCAACAGTTCTCTCTTCCACAAGATACCTTTCTCTCATTTACCTCAAGAGGCTCAAACCATTTCTTTGGCAGTCATGGATTCAGGAGATTGATAGAGCAATCTTGCGGTGTAGGTCTTGAATGTTCCCTAAAGACTCTGTGGAAAAGGCTTGGTCCCAGCCTGTGATGTCATCAAGAGGTGCTGGAACCTAGGAGATGTGCCTTTATGGAAGGAAGGGATATCTGAGGGGCAGATCTTTGAGGGCTTATTGAGGCCCACCTCTGCCCTTCCTCTGTCACACACATCCTCATGAGGGACTACCTCACTGTGGCCTCAACAATGGCATCAGGTGACTATGGACCAAAACTTCAATAGCTGTGAGCTAGAGGCAAACCTTCTTCTTCACAGAGAGAGAAAGAGGCCAGGTATTTTTTAAAGATTTATTAACTTATTGTGTATAGTGTTCTGCCTGCATGTGTCCTTGTAGGCCAGAAGAGGACACCAGATCTCTATGGGTGATTGTGAGTCAGCTGTGGTTGCTGGGAATTGAACTCAAGACCTCTGGAAGAGTAGTCAGTGCTCTTGACCTCCAACCTAAGGACGGGAGCAGATTTTTCTTAAGGTAGGATCTTATTTTGTTGCCTAAACCAGCCTGAAATTCACACCAGTCCTCCTGCCTCAGCCTCCTAAGTGCTGTCGACCAGCACTGTTATGCCTGCGTGTAAGAATTTCCACACTCGATTGTCCGGCTCCAGCAGCGGTGGTCCGGCTGCAAGAGCCACAGCGGTGCAGGACTGCAGTGGGCATCGCTCGGCCAAGACCATGGCTGGAGGCAAAGCTGGGAAAGGCAATGGGAAGCCAAGGCTAGGCAGTGTCCCACTCATAGAGGGCTGGGCTGCAGTTCCCTGTGGACCGAATCCACAGACACTTGAAGACTCGCACCACAAGCCATGGACTGGTGGGGACCACTGCCACTCTGTACAGTGCTGCAGTTCTGGAGAACCTCACAGCTGAGGGGCTGGAGTTGGCAGATAATGCTTCCAAGGATCTCAAAGTAAAGGGCATCACCTCACATCACTTGCAGCTTGCAATCCAAAGTGATGAAGAATTGGATTCGGTTATCAAGGCTACCATAGCCGGGGGCGGTGTGATCCCGCACATCCACAAATCTCTGATTGGAAAGAAGAGGCAGAAGAAAACTGCTTAGGAAGTGACTTAACCATCTCCTCTCCCTGTGGTCTGTAACTGGGACGGAGAACACCTGTGAGAGAGTGTGGACTTTTTAAGACCAGTTCAATGGAAAAGCATAGACAATTGCTGTAGACAAGATAAAAGAAACATTCGTATGTTTTTAGACTTGGAAAGTTTGATAAGTTCCTTTGCCTGAGGTCATGGTCATGTGTTGATTGGCCAGGTTTCTCCTATGTGTTTTATACAAAAATAGAATTCATAAGGGGCTGGAGAGACGGCATAGCAGTTAAGCGAACCAACTGCTCTTCCAGAAGACCAGGGTTCAATTCCCAGCACCCATATGGCAGCTCACAACTGTCTGTAGTTCCAGTTCCAGGCAAACACGAAGGCAAACAATTAAATAAATAAGTTTTTTAAAAAAAGAATTCATAAAACATTTTTTACAAAATAAAAAAAATAATAATAATTTCCACACTTGCCACCTGGGAGGCTGGACATGCTGTGAAGGGTGAGGATTGTTATATACAGGGAACCTGGGTTGATCACTTAGCTACTGCCCAGCAGAAGGGCTAAGGGACAGGTGGTGTGTGGGGGGGGAGTGTCTTTAAAGAAAAACCTATGTAATCAAGATGCGACACACCTTGATGTTCCAGGATTGGGTAAAGGGGTAAAGGGCAGCAGCCATTGGAGTTTTCTGGTGGGAATCCAACCTTTGAATTCATTGGCTGCTGCGGAAGGTCCTTAGATCACAAGCCACCATGCCCAGCTGCCTTTCCTCCCTTTGCTAGTTTGTCACTGTGACAAAAAGCTGCCTAACACAGCCCACTGTACCAACAGCAGCATTCCCATGGAAGGCTGAGCATCTCTCAGAGGAAAGGTAAAGATGGCCAGGTATGGTGACACTTGTCACCCAGAACTCAGGAGCTGCAGATATGAGGGTCACCTGCCTGGGATACAAAATGAGACCTTGTCTTCAAAATCTAAGACTGAAGTCTAGCTTGGAGGAGCGCACTTGCCTGGCACATGCAAGGCCTTGGCGTGAGTTCCACACCACCCCAGACAAGGCAAAGAGAACATTGCTGCTGTACCTGACTCCAGGATCCCCAGGAGAAGGTTCAGAGAGAAGTGAAGAAATGTAGATATTGAGCCTCATTCCTCTGGAGTGAGCAGGATCTCTGAAACAATATTTATAGGGGGTTTTTTTCCTCAAGATTTTATTTATTATGGACACAACATTCTGCCTCCACTATGCCTGTGTGCCAAAAGAGGGTACCAGATGTCATTATAGATGGTTTTGAGCCACCATGTGAATGCTGGGAATTGAACTCAGGACCTCTAGAAGAACAGTCGGTGCTCTTAACCTCTGAGCCATCTCTCCAGCCCCATGATATATATAGTTTAATGTATAAGATCAAAACCAAAAACCCAATGGAATTGAATATTTAAAGATTTCAGTTCCGCCCAGCAGTGGTGACTCATACCTTTGTTCCCAGCAATTGAGAGGCAGAAGCATGAGGATCTCTGTGAGTTCAAGGCTATCCTGGTCTATAGATGAGTTCCAGGACAGCCAGGACTACACAGTGAGGCCCTGTCTTGAAAAGAAACCAAAACTTCAGCTCAATAGCTGGCCCCTTCAACAAAGTGAGCAGACAACACGGGCAGAGGAATGACAGGTGATAGTTGGGAACATGTATGCAATGTCAAAAATAGACACAGCTAGAGCATTGGAGAAGGTCCGCCTCAGTCGAGGAAAACCAAGACTCCTCTCCCCCCATCCCTTTCCTGGTTTCCTCAGACTTGCTTTATAGTAAATAAATAAATAAATAGAAAATCAACAGCAGGGGGCTGGAGAGATGGCTCAGCTGTTAAGAGCACTGTCTGCTCTTCCAGAGGACCCGGGTTCAATTCCCAGCACCCACATGGCAGCTAACAACTGTCTGTAGTTCCAGTTTCAGGCAAACACCAAGGCAAATAAATAAAGTTTAAAAAAAAAAATCAACAGCAAAACAACAACAACAAAAAAATTCAACAACCCTGCCAGGTAGGGCTGCAGAGCCACACCTTGTCTCAAAAAAGTAAACAAACAAAGCTGAGTGTTAGAGCTGGAGAGATGCTCGCCAGTCAAGAGCGCTTGCTACTCTTACAGCCAATCCAGGTTCAGTCCATAGCACCCATGCAGGACAGCTCTGTAGTGGGACTATGTGCTGTTACATTGTAAATAATTGTCCCTCCTACTGGTTTAATAAAAAGCTGATTGGCCAGAGGCAGACAGGAAGTGTGGGCAGGGCTACCAGACTAAGAAAACTCTAGGAACATCTCAGAGCAGAGCAGAGACACCATAGAGATACCAGGAGACACAGGGGGAAGAAGTTGAAATGCTGCTAAGAAAAGATACCGAGCCGCATGGCTGAACAGGGTAAGAATCACGAGTTAGTTTAAGGGTAAAGAGTTAGAAAGCTATATGCCTGGGCCCTAGGTCAGTCACCATAAAATTAATATAAGCCTGTGTGTGATTATTTGAGGCTAAGTGGGGCTGAGAGTGGGTCTGAATCTCTGGGCTAGACCAGAAACTCCAACCCAGAAGCCTGTGTCTCTGTGGGACTGTGGGGACTACCAGTGAGTGGGTCAGAACCTCAGGTCAAGACCCAAAAGTCAAGGCCAGAAGCATAATACAACACAGCTCACAACCCCTGTAACTCTAGTCCACAACATACAATGCCATCTGCTGACCTCCATGCTACCCAGCCTGCCCTGGAGTACTCCTATACATGTAGGCCAAACATATTCACATTAAATAAATAAGTAAATGAAAATCTGCAAACAAGCATAGAAACAAGAACAACCAATCTGGTAATTCAGGCCTGTAGTTGGGAGGGGAAGCAGATGCTCAGGAATTCAAGGCCAGCCTGGGCTACCTAAGCCACTTCCTTAATAAAATCAGTAGGAATAAATCAGTAAATTTTAATGTGGGTTTTTTTTTTTTTTTTTTAAACTTTATTTATTTATTAATTTGCCTTGGTGTTTGCCTGGAACTGGAACTACAGACAGTTGTTAGCTGCCATGTGGGTGCTGGGGATCAAACCCAGGTCCTCTGGAAGAGCAGACGGTGCTCTTAACCACTGAGCCATCTCTCCAGCCCCTTAATGTGGGTTTTAAGAACATTCAGATATCTATGGGCTGGAGAGATGGCTCAGCAGTTAAGAGCACTGACTGTTCTTCCGGTAGACCTGAGTTCAGTTTCCAACATCCACATGGCAGCTAACAACTGTCTGTAATTCCAAGATCGGACACCCTCACATAGTTATACATGCAGGCAAAACACCAATTCACATAAAATAAGTAAATATTTTTTAAAAAGAATATTAGCTATTCAAATCACTCAGATTCTCACTACAGCATCTATTTCATAATTTTAAAAGTATATGCTAAAATAGAAGTTCATATATTTTTAAAAATTAATATATATTAACTAAAGCACAAGTGGTGGATTAGAAGCAGGACTGCATTACCTGCACTAGAGGGGGTGCCCACATAAGCGATAATAACAGGGGAGACAAATCAGGGTTGAGGGTTATTGATCAGTGGAGCACAAGGCCCTGATTTGATCCCAGCACCAAAACAATGAATAATTGACATATACTTCACACAGACCAACTGAGGAAGTAAGTCTCACTCAGTCTTGTGCACCTGAGGGAACGCTTACAGGCAAGCAAGAGTGTTGGGTGCATAATAGTCGCCTTCTGTTTAGCAGTTGTTACTTTGAAAAGCTAACCTAACACTTTGGAGCTTTTAAAAAGGAGGTGTCAGTCCCAGCACCCAGTGCTCCAGGTGTGATGTGGTGCACACCTGTAATGCTAATACTTTAGAGACTAGAATGAGAGGATCATGAGTTCAAAGCTAGCCTGAGCTACAGTGCTATAACAAGACCCTATCTCAAACAAACACGAAATGCTTATACTGTCACCTCACCTCACTGTGGGTCAGGAATTTGAGCAGAGGTTGTGCCTCTGTTTCCACATGGTGTTGTCAAGGGTCATCAGGTAGCATTCAGATTCTGAAATAAATATACTATGCTAGTTTCCCAGTATATTAAGAACCAGTACAATAATGATAAGTGTCCAGTGTAAGGAAGCGCTTGCCTTTAATTTCAGTACCTGAGAGGTTAAAGCAAGTAGAACTCTGTGAGGTCCAGGTCAGCCTGATCTACACAGGAAGTTCTACAATAGTTGGGGATATACCTGAGCAAAAGCAAGGGAACTGCCACAAGTTCAAGGTCTACGAGTTCTAAAGCAGCTTGAGTTACAGAGAAAACTGCTATCTTCATTCCTTTTTCTTTGTTGGTTTTTTGAGACAGGTTTGTGTGTGTGTGTGTGTGTGTGTGTGTGTGTGTGTGTGTGTGTGTGTGTGTGTAGCCCTAGCTGTCCAGAACTCAATCCATAGACCAAGCCGGCCTTGAACTCATAAAAATCTATTTGCCTGCCTATGCCTCCTGAGTGCTGAAATTAAAGCTGTTTGTCACCACCTTCTAGCTGTAATTAATTTTCTATTGTCTACTACGATATGAAGACCAAACCAAGTAGTAGAGGAAAGAGTTTATTAGGCTTACAGTTTCTGAGGGTTAGAGTCCATGACCATCATGGTAGGGAGCATGGCAGCCGCAGGCAGGCATGGCAGGAGCGCATCAGTTAAGTGCAGTCACAAGTACAGAGAAGAGAGAGTCCTAACTGGAAATGCTGTGGGCTTTTGACACTTCAAATCCCACCCCCCAGTAACACACTTCCTCCAGCAAAGCCACACCTCCTAATGTTCCTAAATGGTCCACCAATGGGGAGCAAGCAAGCATTCAAATACATCCAATGGGGAGCAAGCAAGCATTCAAATACATGACCCTATGTATGGGGGCCATTCTCATTCAAAGCACACAGCTGGCAAGCACGTGAAAAGATGCTCAATGCCATCAGCTAGCACAAAGATACAGATCAAAACCAATATGGATAGCTACAACAAAAGACAAACACTAAAAATATTGGCAAGAATCTTGAGTTGGAAGCTATTCATGGTGATACATGCCTTTAATCCCAACACTCTGGAACAGAGGCAATCAGATCTCTGTGTTCCAGGCAAACTTGGTCTATAGAGTGAGAACCAGGACAGCCAGAGCTACATAAATCCTGCCTCAAAACAACAAAACAAGAAAAAGACAAAAATAAAAATTTAAATTGCATTCGCTATGCATAGCGGCACACTCCTGTGATCCCAGCACATAGGAGACAGAGGCAGGCAGATCTCTGTGAGTTCACGATGAGCTTTGTCTCCATAGTGAGCTCCAGGATGGCCAGAGCTACATCGTGAGGCCCTGTCAGGAAAGAAGAGCCAGCTCAGCACATAAGGGCACCAAGCCCGATGATCTGGTTCAATCCAGAACTCACATTGTCATAAGAGAGCACTGACTCCTGCAAGTTGTCCTTTGACAAACCACACGCATGCACGCACACGCACACGCACGTGGACACACACACACACACATGCGCAGTGACTCACATACGCTCTTCTTGACCATATAGATAAGTAAAATAATAACAAAAAATTTGTTAATAATCTGGAGAAAGCAGATGTGCATAGCCTGCTACCCAGAGTTTAAGATGAGGCAGCCACATCGGGAAGCTGTCAGTTCCTCTAAAGCTTAAACATTTAATTACAATATTACTTAGAAATTCTACTCCGGGGGCTGGAGAGATGGCTCAGCGGTTGGGAGCACCGTCTGCTCTTCCAGAGGACCCGGGTTCGATTCCCAGCACCCACATGGCAGCTAACAACTGTCTGTAGTTCCAGTTCCAGGCAAACACCAAGGCAAATAAATAAAATAAATAAATAAATAAAAGTTTTAAAAAAAAAAAAAAAAAAGAAAAAAAAAGAAATTCTACTCCTAGGGGCTGGAGAGATGGTTCAGAGGTTAAGAGCACTAACTGTTCTTTCGGAGGCCCTGAGTTCAATTCCCAGCAACCACATGGTGGCTCACAACCATCTATAATAAGATCTGGTACCTTCTTCTGTATACTGTATACATAATAAATAATAAATATTTTTTAAAAAAATTCATTCCTAGATATATACTTGAGAGACTTAGAAACATATCGCTACATGCAAAATTTCTGTATGTGTTTATAGCAACATTGTTGGTTTACTTTATGTGTTTGGGTGTTTTGTCTGCATGTATGTCTGTGCACCACGTGTGTGCTGTGCCTTCAAAGACTAGAAGAAGGCATTGAATCCCCTGAGCCTGGAGTTACAAACAGTTGTGAGCAACCAAGTGAGTGCTAGGGTTTGAACCCTGAACCCCTAGAAGAGAAGCCAATGCACTTGACTGCTGAGCCATCTCTCCAGCCCCCATCATCATTATTCTTAATAGCCAAAAATTAGACTAATTCCTTGTCTATGTTATGACAAGTGGCTAAACACATATGGCATATATATAAGATGCAATGGTACTTGGCAATAGAAAGAAAGTTCACACTAGGACCTGAATTAACTCTGAGAGATAAGTCAGTCATACAGGATTATGTTTAAACTTTATTTATTTATTTATTTGCCTTGGTCTTTACCTGGAACTGGAACTACAGACAGTTGTTAGCTGCCATGTGGGTGCTGGGAATCAAACCCGGGTCCTCTGGAAGAGCAGACGGTGCTCTTAACCGCTGAGCCATCTCTCCAGCCCCCATACAGGATTATGTTATCCAATCCTCTCTCTGTGGTAGTTTAAAAGAAAAGGACCCCCAAAGGGAGTGGTGTTATTGGAGGCGTGGCCTTGTTGGAGGAAGTGTGTCACTGTGGAGTGTAGTGGGGATTCAGATGTTACCCAAGGAAGCGCTAGTGACCTCAAAAATTCAGACCCCAATAAAATATAGCCAAAATCGTTCAAGACCGGGGGACCCAGACTCCCTTGCTCACTTTTGGTTCCTGCTTCTTCAGGAGAAAACTGAGCATTCTCGAGTTCTGTTTCTCCTAAAATAGCTTCTTGTATTTGTAAGTTCATTCTCTCCCTTTAATAAATATTAACCCATTGTATGATATATCAGATATGATTAATTACAGTGGTATCTGGTACCCCACGTTGGGCATCATTTGTTGCAATTGACTTTTGACTTTGTTTGGACTAGAAGTTTGGACTTGTCTGTGGCGGGTTTTATTTTTTAAAGATGACTTAGATGTTTATGTTAATTTCATATTGTTTGGCTTATTCTTAGGCACATTATTAGTTAGCTTTTTTTTTTTTTTTTTTTTTTAAACTTTATTTATTTATTAGCCTTGGTGTTTGCCTGGAACTGGAACTACAGACAGTTGTTAGCTGCCATGTGGGTGCTGGGAATCGAACTTGGGTCCTCTGGAAGAGCAGACGGTGCTCTTAACCGCTGAGCCATCTCTCCAGCCCCTATTAGTTAGCTTTTATTTTAATTTAATTATTTAATTTATTTTTATTAATTTATTTGTCACATGGCCTAATGGCTTTTAGTTTATTTGGGTCTTATATGGGTTTTTTGTTTGTTTGTTTGTTTTGTGGCTGGTTGGAGACTGTCTTAATTTTGTTTTTGTTTTTTTTTTTATTCGTCTTTGGTTTTTTTTGTCTATTTTGATTTTTTTTATTTATTTTTAAGGCACCTGACACAGGTCAAAACAGTTTTTTTATTTACAGCATACAGACAGGATATCCCCACCACAGTGGGGGGTGAACTTCGAGGTCTCTTTTGCTCAAGCTTCCCTCAGTGTGACAGTCAGTTGACTTCCTGTTGCCTCTGAGTCAAGATGTAGGGCTCTCAGCTCCAGCTCCACATCTGCCTGCACATCCCAGTGCTCCCCACCATGACGATAATGGACTGAACCTCTGAAACTGTACGCGGGTGAGCCAATTTAATAAAAAAAATTAAATGCTTTCTTTACAAGAGTTGCTGTGGTCATGGTGTCTTTTCACAGCAATAAAAACTCAAACTAAGACACTCTCTAAACACAATGTCTAGAACTGGCAAATCTATAGAGACCAGAAGTCAACCAGTGGTTGCCTAGGACCAGGAATAATGGATGAATTGAGGAGTCACAGCTAATGGATGCAGGGGGTCAATTTTTTTGAGTGATAAAAATGTTCTAAAATTGAGATTGTGGTGAGTACAGGACTATGGCTATACTAAAAGCCACTTTTAAATGGGTAAGCTATTTGGCATGAAGCTATATAAACCATTTTTTTTTTAAATGTACAAACGTAAACCACGCAGCAAAGGATATTTATGACACCTATAATCAAAATAGAACTCATATCCAGAAAACACAAAGAACTTCAAAAGTCAATAAGAAATAAAGACAACACAATAGGAGACAAAAAGCAAAGAGCTTGGAAATAGAAAAGCATCTAAATGGTTCATAAGATATGAAAAATACTGAATATCTGTAGATATGGAGGAAATGTGTCCTAAAACTACACTCAGATGCCACTACTGTCTGAGGCTGTCTCTCTACTGAACACTTCTGACCAGAGAATCTGTACAAATAAGGCACCTTTTTTTCTTAATCCTATGACACCTGCCTTTAATCCTAGCAGTTGGGAGGCAGAAACAGGCAAATCACTACAAGTTCAAGGCCAGCCTGATCTATGTATCGAGTTCCAGGTGCTCCATTGTCTTACTCTGTCTTCCAAAGGCATCAGACATGCAGATGTTGGACAAATGTACATACAGGTGAGAGATCCACACACAAATAAAAACAGTGAAAACAATCCATGTGTGTCTGTGTCACACCTGTGTGCCTGAAGAGGGCAGAAGAA
The DNA here is from genome assembly GCA_004025045.1 of Sigmodon hispidus. Lineage (NCBI taxonomy): Eukaryota > Metazoa > Chordata > Mammalia > Rodentia > Cricetidae > Sigmodon > Sigmodon hispidus. Next base: position 185,776 of record PVIH01002109.1, read on the forward strand.
CTGGAATTACAGATGTTGTGAGCCACCTCACTGCTGAGCTGTCTCGTCAGCTCCCATATTCAGAACTTATATAAAGTTTTGACACACCTAGAATTCAGACATCACTGGTGGGACATTTAAGTCGTTTTGGGAAACTATTTTGTTATCTATGATAGCTGAATACATGCAAAACCTACATGACTCTTTCTTTCCTGAACACTGGACCCATATGTACCAGTAAACTGTTTTGGTTTGAATCTGAGTTGTTACTGTTTTGGTTTTAGTTCTTACTTTTTGTGTGCCCTATAGCCCAAGCTGGTATCAGACTTCCCATGTAGATGAGAATGGTCTTGAACGCCTAGTATTCCTGCCTCCACCTCCTTTTGTGGGCATGGGCCATTAATTACCCTGAACTGTGTAAAGTGTCCTTTTTAATGAATTGAGACAGAGTCTCATGTATCCTCCTGCCTGGTTTTATGAGGTGCTCAGGAGTGAACCCAGGGTTTCAGGCAGTCTACAATCCTAGATACATGGGCTGGAGAGATGGCTCAGAGCACTGACTGTTCTTCCAGAGGTCCTGAGTTCAGTTCCCCAGCAACCACATGGTGGCTCACCACCATCTACGAGATCCCTCTTCTGTACACTGTATACATAATAAATAAATATTAAAAAAAAAAAACAATCCTGGTTACATTTCAGCCCGAATCTGTACTTTCTGTTGACATGTGGATTGTGTTCAGCTCAGAGCTGTCATGAATACCATCACTTGGCTTCTTCTCTTATAAGAGTATATATTTGCATCATCCTAAGAGCAACACCTCCAGAAACAGCTTATGGAAGAATGTGAGGGTTTTTTTTTTTTTAATTATATCTCATTTTATATTCTTTTTAAAATGTGTTTCTTTTTTTAAATGTTTATTTTTTTGTGAATTGGTGTTTTGCCTGCATGTATAACTGTGTAAGGTGTCAGATCTTGGAATTACAGACAGTTGTTAGCTGCCATGTGGATGCTGGGAATTGAACTCAGGTCCTCCAGAAAAACAGTCAGTGCTCTTAACCGCTGAGCTATCTCTCCAACCCTAAAAAATGTGCAGTGATGTTTTGCCTGCCTGTGTATCTATGTGAGGGTGTCAGATCCCCTATAACTGGAGTTACAAACAGTTGTGAACTGCCACTTGGGTCCTGGGAATCCAACCCTGGTCCTCTGGAAGAGCAGCAAATGCTTTTAACCACTGAGCCATCTCTTGACTCAGAGATTCAGAGAGATTTCTGTACATCATGGCAGAACACACGAGGTTGTGCAAACAGGTCTGTCTGAGGCAGTGGGAGACTAGGCAGTTGGAGAGCTAGACTGCAACCTAGGTTGGCCTATGATCTTGAAGTGCCCACCCCATGACCCACTTCCATCAGCCACACCCTATCACTTGAGGGCACCTCTTAGAGGCTCTACTACCCCACAAACCAGCACACCAGAAGGAAAAAGTTCATACATGAACCTGTGGGAAATGTTTCAGTTTCAAACTGAAGTTCACTTGGAAGGTAGAGCAACCGGACTTCAGAGGCATCCTCAACATCACAGTGAATTTTAAAGCCAGTTTAGGCTATTTGAGACACTGTTTCAAAGGAGCCCAAAATAAAAACAATTTACCAATGGTGCTATAGTCCTTGATATAGCCCCTGCTACTCATAACATGGAAAACTCTCATAAATAAAAATCTAAAAGGAAGAAGCCTGCCACAAAAGAATTGATAATCAAGTATACTACCTGCACAGTATTTAAAAAGTTAAGTGATGGGGCTGGAGAGATGGCTCAGTGGTTAAGAGCACCCTCTGCTCTTCCAGAGGACCGGGGTTCGATTCCCAGCACCCACATGACAGTTAACAACTGTCTGTAGTTCCAGTTCCAGGCAAACACCAAGGCAAATAAATAAATAAAGTTTTTTTTTTAAAAAAAAAAAAAAAAGTTAAGTGATATTAGTGCGGTGGCACATGCTTATAATCTTAGCGCTCAGAAAGGCTGAGGCAAGAGGAGAATGGAGAGCCTGGGGCCACCCTGGGTCACTGGCAACAGTGCTTTTTATTTTGTTTTGTTTTGTTCTTAGAATTTTGGTTTTGTGGGGCTGGAGAGATGGCTCAGTGGTTAAGAGCACCGTCTACTCTTCCAGAGGACCCGGGTTCGATTCCCAGCACCCACATGGCAGCTAACAACTGTCTGTAGTTCCAGTTCCAGGCAAACACCAAGGCAAATAAATAAATAAATAATAAATAAATAAATAAAGTTTAAAAAAAAAAAGAATTTTGGTTTTACGTTTGTTGTTATTGTTTGAGACAGAGTTTCTCTGTGTGGCCCTGGCTGTCTGCAACTCACTCCATAGACCAGGTTGGCCTGGAGCTCAGAGATTTGCTTGCCTCTGCCTCCCTAATGCCGGAATTACAGGAGTGTGCCATCACCTCAGACATCTGGCAACAATGTTTCAAAACATTAATTTAAAGGAAAGAAATGGGTAGGGAGGAAGGAAAGAAAAAAAAGAAAAAGAAAAGAAAACACTGTGCCTACAATCACAGAACTTGCCAGGTGTAACCTCCTCCGCAGGTATATGAAACTTTGTCTGGAAAAAACAGCCTGGGGAGATGGCTCAGCGGTTAAGAGCACCTGCCTCTCATAGTGCCAGCATCAAAGGGCTGCTCGTATACCTGAATAACTCCAGTTCCAGGTATATGACACCTTCCCTAGCCTCCGGGAGAACCCAGCATGCAAGGGGTACACAGAGATCTATACAGGAAAAACACCCATGTACATGAAAACATTTTAAAAGAATTAAAAGCAAACTAACAAATAAAAAGAGACAATACCAAACTATTGTTTGAAAATAAAGGTTTATAAGCCATGCTTATGATTATTATCCTCTGTATAGTTATTGTTAACTCTTCCGCATTTTTAAATTCTTTTTACTGTTTTTTTGATAAGTACAAAATAAAGAAGGAAAAAAATTACATATGTAGTTTATATATATATGTATATATATAATATATACATATATAAAATACATACAGTTTATATATGTGTGTGTTTATAATTTATATAAATAAACATAAAATAATAAAAAAAGAAAATAAAGGTTTGGGGGAGGGGGATAAGGGGGGAAGGGAGGGAGGGGAGACTGTGGTTGGGGTATAAAATAAATTAATTAAATTTTGTGTGTGTGTTATTCATTTATTTATTTTTATTCTATGTGAATTGGTGTTTTGTCTGCATGTATAACTGTGTAAGAGTGTCAGATCTTGGAATTACAGACAGTTGTTAGCTGCCATATGGTTGCTGGGAATAGAATTCAGGTCCTCCGGAAGAACAATCAGTGCTCTTAACTGCTGAGCCATCTCTCCAGCCCAATTAATTAAATTTTTAAAAATGAAAAAAAAGTAGGGAGCTGGAGAAATAGCTCAGAAGTTAGGAGCACTGGCTGCTCTTCCAGAAGTCCTGAGTTCAATTCCCAGCGAGTGCATGGTGGCTCTCAACCACCTACAATGAGATCTGGTGTCCTCTTCTGGTGTGCAGGCAGAATACTGTAAACTTAATTAATAAATATCTTTTTTTTTTCAATAAAAAAATAATAAAGGCTTGGTCAGGAGGTGGTGGCACATGCATTTAATCCCAGCATTTATGAGGCACAGCCAGGGAAATCTCTGAGTTTCCGGCCAGCCTGATCTACAGAGGGAGTTCTGGGACATCCAGGGTTACATGGAGAAACTCTGACTTAGGAAAAAAAATGAAAAAATAAAAGCTTAGATAGTAAAACTTCAAAAGATAAACAAGAAATTTATCTCTGAGAGGGATGAGGTAGCAAGTCAATGTGCACCTAGGACAGCGTAGGAGTCAAAAGTGAATTATCCGCTACATGGCTATCGCTTTTTAATAAATCGTGGAGACAAAATTATGGAGGCAAACATGCTGCTTTGTATCTTTCTCTATATAGATATAAGAATGCACTTCGCATTTTATCACTTAAAAACCTCAAGAAAGACCTACAGCTCAATAGAAGAGCACTTGCCTAGCATATAAAATATATATATAGTTATATATAAAACTATTGATTGATAAGGAGATGTGTGCTTGAAGTATCATGAAATGGAAAAAGTTTGCCAAAGTATACATGTGGTGTGGTTTTGACTTTGCTTTATGAAAACATATTTATCTATGCACTTTGATATAAAGTAGAGGGTCTGGAGTGATGTGCACCACAATGAAATGGTAGTTATCTCTGGGATACAATCACAAGTGGTTTTGCTTGGTTTTGTTCGTGTGTGTATTTTCTGATCTTCCTGTAATACGTCTTTATTGCTTTTCTAATAAGAAATAAAGTCATTTTGTGGTATTGACCGGGAAATAAACCAACAGATCGATAAAACAGAATAGAAAACCGAGAAAGAGATTCAATAGGTATAAGAATTTGATGTGTGATAAAAGTGGGGTTTTGAATCAATGGGGAAAAGATGGTGGTTCAATGCATTTTGTGGGCTCTGATGCCTAACGTACTAGAAGACAGAGTTGAGCCCTACCTCATACCAGATGCTAAATAAACACAAACAAAAATTTACAGCTTACTTTTTAAAGTAAAAACATGAATATTTGGGGAGAAAATAGGAGCAACTAGTTCCATAATCTTGGAGCAGAGACCTTGCTAAGCCTATTCCAAGGGAAAGGTTGGCAGCCTTGACGACAGAGCAGTATAAACGTGCTTCACTTCTGGTCATGTGTCCAGATGTACACAGTAGTGTTCAGTACTGTGAGGGACAAGTTAAATAGGAACTGTGGAACGCCAAAGGACTGGAGACCCTGCGATGCCACTGGAAACCAAGAAAGAGGACTGTGACAGTGGGGGAGGGGCGTGCTCACTGCAGCTTTGTTCAGATTTAAAAGACAGAGCGATTGGGCATGGTGGTCTAAATCTGTAATCCCAGAAGGGCTGGTGCAAGTTCCAGGCCAGTCTGGTCTAATAGTGAGTCCTTGGTCAGGCAAGGTCCCATCCAGTCAAAAAAAAAAAAAAAAAAAAAAAAAAAAAAAAAAAAAAAAAAAAAAAAAAAAAAAAAAAAAAAAAAAAAAAAAAAAAAAAAAAAAAAAAAAAAAAAAAAAAAAAAAAAAAAAAAAAAAAAAAAAAAAAAAAAAAAAAAAAAAAAAAAAAAAAAAAAAAAAACATGGAATGCAGGTGCAGGTGAACCGAGGTTATGCTCCTTTGTAATCTCAGCATGTGGGAGATGGCAGACAGAGGCAGACTGTCTGGGTCAGGAATTCAAAGACAGCCTTAGCTACATAGCAAGTTCAAGACTGCCCTGGGATATACAGAGAGACCCTGCCTTGAAAACTCTTGTAATTTCAACACCCAGAAAGCTTGGAAAGGAGGATCAAAAGTTCAAGGCCTGCCTAGGTAACTTATTAAAGTGTGCTAAGGACATTGCTTAGTGATAGAACCCTTGTCTACCATGTCTAAGTCCCCAAGTCATTCTTAATACTTTGCATTTTTTAAAAATAATAAACGGGGCTGGAGAGATGGCTCAGAGGTTAAGAGCACTGACTGTTCTTCCAGAGGACCTGAGTTCAATTCCCAGCAAAACCACATGGTGGCTCACAACCATCTATGATGAGGTCTGGCGCCCTCTTCTGTAAAACTGTATGCATAATAAATAAATAAATCTTTAAAAAAAAAAAAGATTTAAAAATAATAAACACTGGGGGCTGGAGAGATGGCTCAGCGGTTAAGAGCACCGTCTGCTCTTCCAGAGGACCCGGGTTCGATTCCCAGCACCCACATGGCAGCTAACAACTGTCTGTAGTTCCAGTTCCAGGCAAACACCAAGGCAAATAAATAAGTAAATAAATAAAGTTTTAAAAAAAAATAATAATAATAATAATAAACACAGAGAGATGGAAGGATACATGTCTTAAGATTTTTTTAAAGATTCATCTTGATTTATATGCATAAATATATATACATATATCTTGATTATATACATATGTGTGTGTGCCCCTGCATGCGTTTATATATGCTACATGTTGCAGGTGCCGAAGGAGGCCAGAAGAAGGTGTAAGATCCTTTCGAACCTGCGAGTTACAAGTTCAGAATGTGGATTCTGAAAATTGAACTAAGGTTCCCAGAAAAAGCAGTAAGAGTTTTTAATTGCTGAACTATCTTCCTAGACCCCAAAGCCCTATATGTTAATGAGTATCATTGCTTCCCAACCTCCCTAATTCTGCTACCCCCAACCATAGTATTATTTTTGTTGCTAATTCCTAACTGTAATTTTGCTACTGTTATGAATTGTAATGTAAATATCTGCTGTGCAGGATATCTGATATGCGATCCCTGTGAAAGGGTCATTCGACACTCCCCCACAAGGGGTTTCGACCCACAGTTGAGAACCACTGGAGTAGGTGCATCTTTCTGGTTCGAGAGAATCTGCTAGCAAAACTCACTTTCCCAGTAGAAGGGAGGGTCTAAGCCCATCCTCTTCCAGAACCATTCCCAGAGTGAGAACTCAGTGTTGAACGCACTCCAAAAACACTCTTGGATCTTCCCTGCTTCTTCCCTCTCTGAAGGCCCTAGATCTAGAAGCTCCCAGAATGCTTTTCAGCAAGAGAGACCATCACCTCTGTTATCCCACTTGGATCTGCTGATCTGCTGCCAGATCCCTGCCCTTAGGGCTGGCCAGACTCCAGACAGCCACTCTGTGGGCTCCAACAAATTCTCCATCCCAGCATCCTTATTTAGACAGTGGCAGACAGAGGCAGGCTGTCCGGGTTGCACCATCCTCAGCCCCCTCCCCCAGCCATGCAGCATGCTTCCGCTCACATGGCTACAGTGTTGCTGCCACAGGAGATGTCTGCTCATCATTTAACAGGGCTATGTAAAAAGACCTCGTCTCTAAATATGTAAAATATAATTGATAAGGAATTGGTACAGTATAGTAGTCAAGAGAGGATTTACTTCATTTTTACTTTTATGCATTTAGGCATGGGATTAGGGGATCTACCATGGCATGCATGTGGAGATCAGAGATCATTTCTGGAGATGGTTTTCTCTTTTCACCACGTAGGTCCTAGAGGACAATTTCAGCTAGACAGATTTGGAGGGATGGGACTCTGAGTACAGATGCTGAGAGATGTTCATTGTGTGATGTTAAGTGGAAAAATAAAACACAGACATGGGTCTGATATATTTATCATTGAAAATCTCAATGAAGAAAGACTTGGTGGCATAGTCCTATGATTCCAGCACCCAGGAGGCTGACTTTGCAGGGCAACAGTGTGAGGTCCTGTGTGGTGGGTAACATTGACTGTCAGCTTGATAGGATTAAGAGTCACCGTGGAGGGCTGGAGACATGACTCAGCGGATAAGAGCATTGGCTACTCTTCCAGAAATCCTGAACTCAGTTCCCAGCATCCACATGGTGGCTCACAACCATCTGTAATGAGATCTGGTGCCCTCTTCTGGCCTGCAGGCATACATGCAGGCAGAATCCTGTATATACAATAAATTAATCTAAAAGAAAAAAGAATCACCATGGAAACAAACCCCAGACCTCTGGATTTATCAATGAAGGAGTTTCTAGATTGGGTTAACTGGGGTGAGAATCCCCACCCTAAATGTGGGTGGTACTACTCTATGTCTGGGGGTTCTTGATCCAAAGAGGAAAAAAAAAAAAAGAATGAAAATCAGAAGGTTAAAAGGTTTGAAAGGGGGCTGGAGAGATGGCTTAGCGGTTAAGAGCACCGTCTGCTCTTCCAGAGGACCCAGGTTCGATTCCCAGCACCCACATGGCAGCTAACAACTGTCTGTAGTTCCAGTTCCAGGCAAAACACCAAGGCAAATAAATAAATAAAAGTGTTAAAAAAAAAAAAAAAAAGGTTTGAAAGAATGAGAAAAAACAAAGCCATTTAAAAAGAGAATATTAAAATGATATGAATTAGAGTGATATGCTCTACTAAAATTATGCAAACTAAGATCCTAAAAGTCAACAGTCTGTGTTAATATTAAATGTCAGCCTGGGGGCTGGAGAGATGGCTCAGAGGTTAAGAGCACTGACTGTTCTTCCAGAGGTCCTGAGTTCAATTCCCAGCAAAACCACATGGTGGCTCACAACCATCTATGATGAGGTCTGGCGCCCTCTTCTGTAAAACTGTATGCACAATAAATAAATAAATAAATAAATAAATAAATAAATAAATAAATAAAATTTAAATGTCAGCCTGATGGAGTCACCTAGGAGATATGTCTCTGGACCTGTCTGCACAGGATTATCTAGACTTTGTTCTCTGAGGTTGGAAGACCACCCTAAATATAGGTGGCATCATTCCCATCCCACCTCATACATTCTGTGGTGATTTAATAGAGACAAGAAAGTGAGCTGCTTCCTGGCTGTGGATGTCATGTGACCTCCCCTGGCATGGGAACCGTCCCCTCATGATGTCCTTCTTTCCTCAAGTTCTCTCACCTACTATTCTGTCATAGTGACTAAAACACTCAAAAAACCACAGAGGAAGCGGGGCTTACAGGAGATTGATCCTGACTGAGGACCAGGGTACCCTCCAAGAGGCCATTGGTGGGATGTCACATGCTGGAGCCCTTATCAGATCTGCAACTGTGCTTTCTCAGTTTAGACCTTCAGTTCAGATCTCTGGGAGGCCTGGGTGGGTGGCCACCATCAGTGTCTCAGCTTCCATCTCACAGTAGAGATATTATTGCACAAACCAATCACGTGTTTTCAAGATGTCTGGTACAAAGGAGTCAGCTAATTCCCTAGAGAAGTGACTGTTAATGGCTCCTTTACCATAGATGCAGCACAGGAACTCAGAATTCTAGCTGTGCTGCCTCCCATGAAGACAAGCTCTCCACTCCTGCAAGCTGCCACCTGATGATCCCAAACACCCAGGAAGACTTGTGCAGTATGCCAGTGCATCTGTGGGAGACAGGGGACATCCTAAGCCTAACAGTGTGCCCCAGAAAGTCCCCCAGACTAAGGAACATCCAGCAAGACTGTGCTGTTATGGACCTAAGGTGATGTTCATACTTACATTACAAATAGGGGTGGTGAGCTGGAGAGATGGCTCAGGGGTTAAGAGCACTGACTGTTCTTCCAGAGGACCTGAGTTCGATTCCCAGCATCCACATGGCAGCTGACAACTGTCTGTAATTTCAAGATCTGACACCCTTACACAGTTATGCATGCAAGCAAAACACTAATTCACATAAAATAAAAAGAAATATTTAAAAAAACAAATAGGGGTTGCAAGATGAGTTAGCCGTTAAAGGCAGTTGGCTGCCAAGTCTGGTGGCCAGAGTTAGATCCCTGGGATCTACACGGGACCTACATAAGAACCAGCTCCCCGAGGCTGTCCTATGACCACTGAATGTCACGGGTCCACATATAAATAAACAAATGTGGATAATAAGCCCTTATGTGTATAGCTGCTTTCAGGGCAGGACTAGCTGTACCAGTTAGATTATCATGGTTCGGGGGGACAAAGGCTGTGTTCCTCAAATGGTCATGTGCACATGAAGGCTGACAATCTTAAGAAATACAGATTTCAATCCAGTAGGTCTAGTGAGACCCAAGACTGGACTTTCTAGCTAGCATCCCCTCCCAGCTGCTGCTGGTTCAGGAATCACACTTTGAATGGCAGCTGCTAGACGATGCTAGACAATTTCACTGTCAGTAAAACCATCAAACTGCATGGATAGATGTCCTTCTAGTGATAGTACATCCTCGCACAACACTTTTCTTTTGTGGTTTATGTTTTTATTCTCTGACAATTTTTTTTCTTTTTTCATTATGAATAAAGTCATATTTTTACCCATGTATCCCCTTCCCCCTCCCACCCCTCGCAGTCACTCTCTCTTCTCCCCATCACTTTATCTCCTCCCCAGCAAGAGCAGGAGATTCCAAGGTACCAAGGTGGCTTAGTTCAGCATCCACTCCAGGCAGACCCCATTTCCTCACCCTCAACATCAAGACTGGGTCAGGTGTTCCTTTGGAGGGAGTGGGCTCTAAGGTGCTTCAGATCCCAAGCTGTTCAGTGGTTGTGGTTTGCAGCTTGGATATGCTTTGCTTTTTGTTTAAAGTCCATTAATGAGTGAGTATATCCCCTGCTTATCTTTCTGGGTTTGTGATACCTCGCTCAGGAGGATATTCTCAAATCCATCTATTTGCCTGTAAATTTTAGGATATCATTTTTTCTTACTGCTGAGTAGTATTCCATTGTGTAGATGTATCACAGTTTGTTAATCCATTTCTCAGGTGATGGGCATCTAGGTTGCTTCCAGGTTCTTGCTATTACAAATAATGCTGCTATGAACATAGTTGAGCTAATGCCTTTGGAGCACAAATGTACATCTTTAGGGTATATCCACAGTAGTGGTATTGCTGGATCCTTGGGGAGATTGATTCCCAATTTTCTGAGAAACCACCATGCTGCATTCCAGAGTGGCTGAACAAGCTTACACTCCCACCAACAATGGAGGAGTGTTCCCCTTGTCACAGCACCTTTTTAAAAATTTATTTTTAGTGTGTGTGTCCCAACTTGTGATCCTCCTGCCTCCTCCCCCACTCAGGCACTGGGTCTAGAGGAGTACAGGCTATATACTACTATGCCTATCAGCTGGTCGTGAGCCACCTGGTGTGGGCGCTGGGAATCAAACTTGATCATCTAGGAAGAATAGCCATGTTCTTAAGCATTGGGCCATTTTTCTAGCCGTTCTTTCAGTGATTTTGACGATGAATGATGCCTGGCAGGGGTGAGGTGCTCCGTAGATGGTAACTGGCCTAAAATGCAATGCCCCCAGAAGCAGGCAGCTCTTAGGTGTTGACAATGATGACCTCAGAAAACTGCCTGCTGAGTCAGAGGCTCCCGACAACTGTCACCCAATGTCCCCAGCACGCATCAAGCTGCTTCACCCACCAGGCACTGTGCCATTGTACCAAGCCAAGGAAAATATAGGCAACCTAAAATATAGACAACAGGAATTGAAGAGAGTAAACTTAGCTCAAGAAACCCCATTTTGTATTCTAGTAGCCATTTTGTACTATAGAGGTAAAATAGAGTTCAGTTTCACATTCCTGGCAGGGGCTTGCCCAGTTCCAAGAAAAAACAAGCTAAGCAGTATCTAAGGACACCTGGATGATCCAACCCTAAGGCAGTAAAATGGCCACGCCACCCACGTGGCGTCCAGGAATGTTAAGCTTTAAGAAGTCCCTAATCACGAGCCGATCAGCAGCACACTTGCACCTTTGACCCCAAGTAACCCTGCCTTGTGGTTTTTGCCTATAAAAAGCTGTATAAGTTGGGGTGCTCAGCTCCAAGCCTGACTTGTATCATGCTGACAATAAACCTTGTTGTTGCATTTCAGACATCTCTGTCCCCGGTGGTCTATCTGGGGGATCGAGCTTGGGGCATTACAGATCCAAAATAGATTGACTCCATAGGAAGCAGAGGCAGGGAGATTGCAAGTTCAAGGTCTAACTGGGCTACTGGGTGAATTCAAGTCTAGTCTGGGCAACTTAGTGAGACCCTATCTCAAAATAACTAGTAAAAAAGAGGGCTGAGGATGTGGTTTAGTGGTAGGTCATTCACCTAGCATACTCAGGCCTGTCTAGGCCCTGAGTTCAAGCCCCAACAACAAAAAGATTGACTCCAAGAAAGGCACAGTAGTACAAAAATCTGTATTCCTCTAGACCCAGAACTTGGTATTGGTTTCACACGTGAGATCAGACACACACTACCAGGGCCACACTAGAGTTTATTTAGATGGGTACAAGGGCAGAGAGGCAGAAGAGAAAAAGAGAAATTTCAAATACAGTGGCTCCTTTTAAGAGAATGGGTGGGCACAGATTTACATAGCTACACCTAGAGGTCACAAGGCACCATTTACACTTGGGACATATAGGAGACAAGAACGTCACAAGTTTTAAACCAGCCTCTCAGTTACAGGCTGAAACCATCTCTCTCTCTCAATTAAAAAAAAAAAAAGAAAGAAAAAAGAAAAAGAAAAAGTGACTCCAACATATTTTTAATTTAAAAAATGATTTAATCACAACCTAAGCTAATGTGAAATCGTGTCTCCAAACAGTAACAAGAGAGTAGGGTGAAGTTAAATTTGTAGAGCACTGGCCTGGCATGCTGGAAGTCATCGGTTCTGTTCTCAGAATCTCATCAATTGTGCATGTGGCCCATGTCAGGTTTTCCCACACTAGGGAGGTGGAGGCAAGAGAATTATCGATTCAAGGTCAAAGTGAGTTTGAGGTCAGCCTAGGCTGAGACCCTGTCTAAAAAACAAATGAAAGTGCTGTACTCAACAGCCAGTGGCACCAGGACTTCAATGTGGATAAAGACCCTGGGACCAAGTTCATGCCTCTGGCCCTCCAAAATATAAATATGCAGAAGCCTAGGGGGATAGAGCTGTGTCTTAGGATTTTTTATTGCTATTAAGAGACTCCATGACCATAGCAACTCTTATAAAGAAACATTTAGTTGGGGTGGCTCCTTAGAGTTTCAGAGGTTCAGTCCATTCTCGTCATGGTGAGGAGCATGGCAGCGTGTAGGCAGACATGGTGCTGGAGCTGAGAGTCCTACATCTTTTTCTTTAAAAAAAAAATTATTTTTATTTTATGTGAATTGGTGTTTTGCCTGCATGTATAACTGTGTAAAGGTGTCAGATCTTGGAATTACAGACAGTTGTTAGCTACCATGTGGGTGCTGGGAATCGAACCAGGGTCCTCTGGAAGAACAGTCAGTGCTCTGAACCGCTGAGCCTTCTCTCCAGCCCCTAGAGTCGTATATCTTTTTCTATTTTTTTTAATTTAAATTTATTTATTTACACTGTTCTGTGTTCTGTCTGCATGTATGCCTGCAGGTCAGAAGAGGGCAAGAGACTGAGTTACAGATGGCTGTGAGCCACCATATAGTTGCTGGGAATTGAACTCAGGACCTCTGGAAGAGTAGTCAGTGCTCTTAACCTCTGAGCCATCTCTCCAGCTCCGAGACCTACATTTGACTCAGAGGCAACAAGAAGTTGCCTGACTGTCTCACTGAGGGAAACTTGAGAAATGAGACATCAAAGCCCCGCCCCCCATGTCTCACTTCCTCCAACAAGGCCACACCTCCTAATAGAGCTGCTCCCTTTGGAGGCCATTTTTTTCCAAGCCATCATATTGGAGTTGGAGAAAATAATCAGTTGCTGGGAACTGAACTCAGGTTCTCTGCAAGAGCTGCTATATGCTTTTAAATACCAAGCCATGTCTCCAGCCCTTGCTTTGTTATTTTTATTGATGTGTCCGTATGTGTGTGGATAGGTATATGCCACCTACATGCTGGTCCCTCAGGACACTATAAGAACACATATGGTCCCTTGGAGCTGGACATACACTTGGCTGTGAGCTGCCAGATGTGGGTGCTAGAAGCTGAGCTTGGATTCTCTACAGTGCTTTTAACCACTGAGGCTCAAATCTCCAGTTCCTCAACTCTCTTTTTATATTTGATTGTTTCTTACGGAGACAGGGTCTAGATGCGCCGCCCTAGCTGCCCCTAAACTTGTACTGGTCCTCCGTGCCTCTGCCTCCCAAGTGCTGAGATTATATGTGTGAGTCACCACACAGCAATACTTTTTGAGACAGCATCTCTCTATCACCCAGGCTGACCTTGAACTCACCCTGTAGATCTTGAACTTGTGATCCTCCTGCCTCAGCCTCCTGTGTAGCTGGGATTACACAGCATACACACTTTCTCAAATGTTGGAGCATCTGGATCAAGGAGATTGACCAAAAACAGCTTTCCAAAAACTTCTTCAGATCCCCAAATGTAAACCCTCTGGAGTATGGGGAGGGGGGAGGCTCAGCTAGGAAGTGTATGCTATATGAGCAAGGGTAGGATCTGTGTGAGCTGGGATCCTCAATATCGTGGAAAAGGCTAAGACCACAGCAGCCTTCACCTGCAATCTCAGCATTAGGGAGGCAGGCAGGAGGATTCCTAGGACTTTCTACTCAACCAGACTAGCCAATTAGTACTCTCCAAGTGTGATGGGAGACCCCATGTCAGAAAATAATGTGAAAGATAATTGAGGAAGACACTCATGTTGACCTCTGGCCTTCACAGCCACGGGCCCCAACCTTCACACTCACCCAAATAAACAGCACACATGCACATTCAAACATGTATCATATACATACATCGCCATTTTTTTTTTAAATAAATGAAGGACTGGAGATGGCTCAGCTGTTAAGAGCACTGAATGCTTTTTCAGAGGATCCAGGTTCAATTCCCAGCACTCACATGGCAGTTCACAACTGTCTGTAACTTCTGTCCCAAGGGATCAAGCATCCTCTTCTGGCCTCCATGGTCATTGCATGCATCTGGTGCCCAGACATAGATTCAGATAAGACACCTGTACACATAAAACTGAATAAGTAAAAGTACATAAAAAATGTATTTTTAAAAATATTTTTGTTTAAAGTTTTTCAAGAACACCCATGAAACTATTAACACTAGGTGTCTCTACAGAAGGAAAATGGGGGCTGGGAGTCAGAAATGGCCTTTTAAAATTCTGAACCATGTGAGTGTATTACCTTTTAATACATAGTATAAATTTTTTAGAGAAAAAAAATAGAACAGACAGACAGAAGATCAATGAGGAAATATGGGATTTTATCAGCACTGCAGACCAACTGGAAATATATATATATAAATTTATATAAATATAAAAAAAATATATATATATATATATCTCCCAGAACAGTAGACTATGCATTCTTCTTCCCTTCCTCCTAAAAGCATCTAGAACATTCTCCAAGATATACCCCCACACTGAAATTATAGAAAGTGAGTAATAGTGTGGAATACCAGAAACCAACACCAGAAGGCAAACAAAACCCACCAACTGGAGGAAGTAAACAACGGGGAAGTTTGGTTTTTTTTTGTTTTTTTTTTCCCAGATTCAATTCACTTTATTTTTTTTTAAACTTTATTTATTTATTTGCCTTGGTGTTTTTGCCTGGAACTGGAACTACAGACAGTTGTTAGCTGCCATGTGGGTGCTGGGAATCGAACCCGGGTCCTCTGGAAGAGCAGAGGGTGCTCTTAACCGCTGAGCCATCTCTCCAGCCCCTCACTTTATTTTTTGTATAAAACTCTTATGTGGTGGCCACAGCTGGAGTCTGGGTCCTCTGAACAGAGACTCTGGTGTGGGCTTTCACAAGATGATCAGTGAATTCCTGATAAGGAGACTTGGTAAACACATCTCTTTCCAGAAGTCAGGGGTCAGGTAGCTGTAGGTCTTAGAGATGGCATCAAAGGTGGCCTAAACAATGGAATTTTAAAGAAAAATATTCAAAGACTTATGGGTATGTGCACACAGATGCTCTCCCCTGGTGTTGGAATCCAGGTGCCAGGCACCCAGCCGGGGTCCTCTGCAGAAGCAGAACATGCCGTATCTCCAGCCCCTAGACAACAGACTCTTAACCAAGGGACTGAGGAGAAATCACAAGGAAAATTTAAAAAAATATTTTGTCGGGGCTGGAGAGATGGCTCAGCGGTTAAGAGCACTGACTGTTCTTCTGAGGACCTGAGTTCAGTTCCTAGCAACCATATATGGTGGCTCACAACCATCTATGATGACATCTGGTACCCTCCTCTGTATACCGTATACATAATAAATAAATTAAAAAAATATTTTGTCACAAATAGAAACAAAACACAGCAAAATTTTTAAAAACGAAAAAAGTGAGGGCTCTGATTCAATTCGCACCGCTCACAGAGCAACTCAGAACCTTCTATAACTCTGACACCAGGGACTCTGAGGCCCTCTTCTGGTCTCCATAGCTACCAGGCATTGTGTGGTACACAGACAACCGTGCAGGCAAAACATCCACACACATAAATTTCAATGTAACATAACTTTATAAAATAGAACAGAAACAGATATGGTTATCCATATCTGTAAGCCTACGAGTATGTGGGACTTGGAAACGGAGATAGAAGGACCGGGAGTTCAAGATCATTGTTAAATAGCAAATTCAAGGCCAGTAGAAAGAAACAGTGTTACCATTTGTGATCAGTGTGCGGCCACCCATCTTCCCCTTCAGCCCTTGGAGCCCCGGGAAGAGGATGTGGAAAGACTGTTTGCAGCAGCCAAAATGGAACCACCCCACGCAGCTTGTAGCAAGCACAGAGTGGAGGCCTTGACACCAGGCAGAGACAGCCACGTGAGGTCCGCAAGGGTGTCATAGAAGTTCCTTGAGCGGAATCGGTGACCCCAAGGATGTGTGAGGAAAGACTGGTTGGACTCGTGCCCTGAGCCCAGTCAGCAAGATGGCTAACAAATACAAGAGCAGATCAGTGGACAAAGGAAATTAGCTCCCGAAGACCATGCCCTTCTCCTGCTGGCATCCCCACATCCCCAGCCAGCCTCCCTTCTGAATGACTAGCATCCTGAGGCAGCAGGTCTGCCATCTGCACCGCTCTGCTCTGGCTGAGCGAGACCAGCTGGGATAGGGCTGCTTTCTACTGACGGGTGATTGGCAATGCGAGCTTTGCTTGGAGACGGGGACCAGAACCTTCGGTCCCTATGAGCACCCTCTGCTGGAGACTTCTGGCTTGGCTGAGTCTGCAGGCTCTGGGCACTGGGCCCAATGGGTTTTCATTTTTTATTAGAGCAGTGGGATGTCTTTCAAGAGTCTCCATGATATTAATTACAGCCTGTTGTGTACCAGCCTATGGCTTCACAAAGGACAGGGTTCATGTTCCTAAAGGCTTCAGAGACCAGAGACACCCCCCACCCCCCAAGGATTGATTTCTCAAGGATTCTGGACTCCCTCCACCTTCTGATGTTCTAAGAAAGCCTTCTGTCCCCAGATCCTCCTGAGCAGAGGCATCAGCAGGACCCAAGTGCTGCAGAAACCCCCTGCTGGGAGCCTTCCTTAGAACAGAAAATTCTAGAAATCCAATCTAGAAGTTGAACATCGATGGTCAGGACAGAGCACTACATTCCAATTCCAGAAAAGAGAGGCCGTTAATCTCCCATTGCTGATAGGTCACAGGGGAGCCGCAGCCATCTACAGGAACAACATCTCCACATGGGGGCCATTTTTCAGACTCTTCTTTTTTTTTTTTATTTTTTTTATAAACTTTATTTATTATTTATTTATTTATTTGCCTGGAACTGGAACTACAGACAGTTGTTAGCTGCCATGTGGGTGCTGGGAATCGAACCCGGGTCCTCTGGAAGAGCAGACGGTGCTCTTAACCACTGAGCCATCTCTCCAGCCCCTTTCAGACTCTTCTTAACAGCAAATCCCTAGAACGTTGGCACCAAGGCAGATCTACTGGGTGGGAGATTCCTCGGGTCCCAGCTGCAAACCCTGGCTAGCCCTTCCAACCATACATTCTAAGCCAAAGAAATACTAAGGTTCAGTCACAGAGGGAGAGAGGAAGGAAAAGACTTTGGAGGAGAGACTGTGTGTGTGTGTGTGTGTGTGTGTGTGTGTGTGTGTGTGTGTGTGTGTGTGTGTTTGCATGTATGGCAGGCTGAGAAGTCAGACAGGACCTTGTGGGCCAGCTAGTCTATCTACATAGACAGCTACAAGTTTAGT